>JAMLFY010000799.1:0-23403 GCA_030441495.1 Dalbergia oliveri
TATTTTCCACTAAGTAGTTTTACAAATGAGTTTTAAAGGAAGTAATAACTAATAATTAATCTTAATACGTCCTAGGCGTGTTGGGTTAAATATTAGGGTGTTACATTATGGTATCAGAGATTCGATTCTCAGAGCCTTAGGATTGGACTGACCATGCTTTATAGGCATGTTACGGTAGTATGTCATGCATAGAGCTTAGCTAATAGAGATAAGCTATAGGATAGACATTCATGACCCGTCTAATTGTCTGTGCCATGGTAACTAGCTCACCTAGCTTGGAATATTGAGCCTGATCACCTTAGTGTTTATTGACTTGTGTGTTTAGGGACCAATGGCGCCTCGTAGACAAAATAGGAACGTGAACGAAGGAGAACAAGGGAACGTGATTACGGCTCCTGTACGTGAGATGGCGAGAGCGATGGAATGCATGTTCGATCGTATGAACCAACGAGGGATGTTGCTCAAGGTCCCCGGCTAGGGGCTTGGAACAAGCCTCTTTGGGAGTTCCGCAAGGCCAATCCCCCAACCTTCCATGGAGTGTTGAACCCGGACAAGGCGGATGAGTGGATCAAGAACATGGAGAAGATCTACTCAGTGGTCGCCTGAGAGGAGCGGAAGGTCACCTTTGCTCATACATGATGGAGTCCGATGCGAAATTTTGGTAGATCGGCACCAAGAGGCTGCTAGAAGCTATGGGCATGATCAATTAGGAGATGTTCAAGACTTACTTCTATGAGAAGTATTTTCCGAGTTAGTGAGGAACACAAAGGACATTGAGTTCATGCAGCTAACCCAAGGCGGATCTTCTACGCCAAGTACACGCGAAGTTCGAGGAGTTGATCAAGTTCTCTAGGGTTTTCCAAGGGAATCCGATGAGGTTTGGAAGTGCATTAAGTTTGAGGCTGGTTTGAGGGCCGAACTTAACGTGGCGGTGGCACACATCGAGATTAGGACTTACCCTAGTCAACAAGTGCCGAATCATAGAAGAAGGGCACAAGAAGCTAAGTGCCGTAAGGGCCAATCGTCCCATGGTTTGGGACCCCAAGCCCCGAGGTTCAAGCCACCACATTAGAACTAGTCGAGGAGCCATTACCATCCCTACCAATCCAACTAGTTCAAGCAACAACATCATCAACAACAACAACAACAAGAGAACCCAACAATAACCCTCCGGCAACACCCGAGGCCACCGTTCAACACAACGGCCGCGGAACTGCAACAACCAACAAGGAGGAGCGGGCGGTCCTCACAACAATCATCAAGGAGGGCCCAATGGGAACAAGAACAAGGCGCCCAAGGAGCCCCTCCTGCTTCCCCGGACCCGCATTCCGCGTGTACCCCCGATGTGGAAGAAGTCATGGCAATCTCCCTTGCCATGCGGGGCACGAGTATGCTTCCAATGTGGCAAGCCTAGCCACTATGCCAAGGACTGGAAGTGGAGGGTCGTCAAGTCAGAACCCCAAGCCGCAACACTAAGGGAGGGTCTTCACCCTTAATGTGGAAGACGCGCCAGATCCAACGACCTCATCGAAGGTAAGTGCGAATTAAATGGTAGAACCTTAATTGTACTATATGACTCTGGTGCTACTCATTTTTTCATCTCACATGCTAGTGTCGAGTCTTTGAATTTGAAAGTTTCTAAGCTTCCTTTTGATCTTATTGCTCTACTCCCACAAATCGTCCTGTACATACCTATAACTGTTTAAATTACCGTCTTACTGTTGAAAATATGTCCTTTATCATAGATTTGATTTGTTTACCTTTGAAAGACATAGGAGTAATTCTTGGCATGGATTGGCTCTACGCTAACTATGTGTTGCTAGACTGTTATACCAAAACCGTCATCTTTCGTCATCCCCTAGCAAAACTAGTCAAACCTTGAAACTCTATGTAAATTCCGTAGATGTCTTCTATAGTGGGAGAAAACTAAGGGATATGTCCTCCTAGCCGCTAGTGAGGTAGACTTTGAGCAGAACATAGATGATATTCCAGTGGTGAGAGAGTATCCGAGGTATTTTGGATAGATACCCAGTTCCTTCCTGAGAGAGAAGTGGAGTTCTCCATTGAGTTAGTTTGGAACGGGACCTATCTATAGCCCCGTATAGAATGTCACTTTTGGAGTTAAAGGAATTGAAAACCCAGTTGGAGGAGCTGTTAGAAAGAGTTTCATAAGACTTAGTGCCTCCGTGGGGAGCCCGGTCTTATTTGTTAAGAAAAAGGATGGGAGCATGAGGTTGTGTATATTATATAATAAAGTGACGATGAAAAACAAATACCCTTTGCCTAGGATTGATGATCTCATGGACCAATTAAAGGAGCGGTGGTATTCTCCAAGATTGATTTAAGGTCGGATACCACCAAATTAAGTGAAATGAGGATATACCTAAAACGCCTTTAGAACACGGTACGGACACTTGAGTTCACCGTGATGTCTTTTGGATTGACAAATGCACCCGGGTGTTCATGGGCTACATGAATAGGATCTTTAGACCTTATTTAGATAAGTTCGTGGTCATTTTCATAGATGATATACTCATCTTGGAAGACTCACGAGGAGCATGAACGTCATCTAAGGTTGGTTTTAGAGGTTTTAAAGGAGAAGAAGTTGTTTGTGAAGCTTTTCTAAGTGTGAATTTTGGTTGGAGGAAGTGAAGTTTTTGGGACATGTATGTCAAATGTAATGCCGATTTTCCTGCGTTTAGAAATTACCAAATTACCCTAAGTAATTTTTCATATAATTCTGAGACCAAACAATTCTCAATAAAGGAATATAACATTAGAAGAAAGGATAGGAGCAATTCGTGTGAGTTGCAAACCCCGATTTTCTTATGTGTAAAACGACCAAAATGCCCTGAGGTTATTTTACTAAGAAAACGAGGATCGTGGGCCCCACCCATCCTCAAGGGATGTTTTGATATTAATAAGGGATTGTTTGTGTTATGTGTGTTAATAGAGGAGAAGAATCCTAATTTTGAGCTTAACGCGAAATGACCAAAATGCCCTGCCGCTGTTTTATCGTTGTGCCACTTAGCCGAACCTCACTAAAATGTTTTAAAACATGTTTTTAAGCTATGATTAACCATTAGTTAAGCTCTGGGTGGTTTGAGTTTTTAAGTAAAATTACCATTTTGTCCTTTGTACTTTTGAATTTCGAGATTTTTGATTCGTATAGTAAAACCTAAGCAATATTAGGCTCAAATTAAAGGTTATTAGATTCTAATTATTAATCTAGAGTCAAAATTATTTATTTAGATTGATTAGAACTTAAAATTGCTTAAAAACACCCAAATTACTTACTAATTCACCTAAGCCCTTAATTGCAAATTCTCTAATTTGCAAAGATATCTTACCTACACCTAAATAATACATGGAACACACAAATTTATCTTCCATGGGCTGCAAATGGCCGAAATTATGGAGCCATAATGCATCAGAATATTGCTAAATAATGCACTAAAACAAAATGCCAAAAATGTCACCATGAAACATAATTCCCTAAATTCATACAACTTGTCTTGAATCCATGTTTTCCTCCCTTTGTTCACTTTGAAATTCCACCAGCCTTCCTCCTCCATTTGTCCATTTATGAGCCTCAAAATCTCTATAAATAGGCATGCTTGAAGGAGTGTTAGAGGCCTTAGTTCATAACTTACACAATTCTAGTTTTTAGAAGCACCAAAAGCTTTCTTTCTTCCTTGGCTGAAACTTCTTCTCCCATTTCTCAAAGAGATTTTCTTTCATTTCACTCAAGGAAACCAAGTTCTTTTCCTTTCCTTCAAATAAAATTAGGTAGGGAGTTGTCTTTAAGCTTATTTCTATGCTTTGCTAAGTGTTGATCTTGGTTCAAAATGATGATTTCATGGACTTTCTTTAGCTTTTCCATTCGGTTTTCTTCTTTCTTTCCTTTGAACATTTCGGCCATAAGGCCTATATGGGAATATGATGATAGCTTGATGATGAGGACCTTGAGTGTTGGTTGTAAATCCATCACAAGTTAGGCCTCTAAAGCTTGAAAATTCCACTTGATGCAAAACTTTAAAGAATGATGTTTTTATGATGTAAAAATAAAGATCTTGAGTTTAGAACTTGAAAGATGTATTTTTCACTTTGTCTTGCTAAGATATATTGGGTTGAATTTATATTTCTCTAAAGTCTTGGAGGAGCTCTAGTAAAGAAATAAAATGAACTTGCATCCATGTTTAAGTTTATGCCTTGCATAACCATGTTTACTTTCTATGTCATCACTAAATTCTCAAGAATGAATAAATGAACTTGCATTCTCATGTTTAAATTTCCAAGCTTGCATTTCATATTTATGTTTCAAGTTGTCACTTAATCTCTAAAGATGATAAAAGGTTGCATCTCATATTTATTTTATGCTTTCACTTTATTTTATAATGGCTAAAAGAATCGACACATGGCATGTTTATTATTATGTCATCACCTAAGAATCCTAGAGCTCAAAGACTTGCCCAAGTACCAGAAGCAAAGTTGGAACCATGGTAATAAGAACTCTAAAGCTCACTTTCAATTTCATTAAGATTATTGGAGTCAAAGAATTTATTCTTAAGAAGTCTGAGTTTGGAGCTTAATAAGATATAATAAGAATTCTCTTCTTCACTTTCCAGTGCGGATACCGCCCTTCCTTTTTTTCTTTTGTTAGGATTCTTTTCTCCTCCACTTGGTCCGTGCGAACTACCGCCACTCCAGTTTCTTGCATCATGTTTAAATTTCAAGTCTTGTGTAACACCCTAATAATTAACCCAATACGCCTAGGTGGTATCTAATTAATTACTAGACTTTACTCTTTGCTTCGTTCCTTAATCATGCTTTGAAAATACTTAGTGAAATTACGAGCCATTTTTTTTTTAAGAAACGTAATTGAAAACGTGAGCCGCGCATAACGTGAATGATAATCGGATAAAGCAGAAATGAAAGACATATCATGAAGAACACATCATATTGGCTCCATCATATGATATCCATAATTACATATCACATAGATATTTTGCCTACCCACAGTTAAGTTAGATGTAGGCAATCGAACAAAACATAAATATATGGATGGAAAAACATCTATTAACGGCACCTATTTATAACACTCCAGATATAGAATAGATATTCGAGTTCACGCTCAAGGTCTAGCAATACGTTCCTCAAGGATAATAAGCTGGTTCACATGATCACATGCATCTACCAGGTGAGAGCATCAACGAGAATCACGAACATCACCATCACTTTCTGAAGATGAGAAAGAAAGAAAGAGGGAATGAGAAACTTATAAAAGAATCTTAGTAGGTACTCACCTCATATGCATCGTGTCATCATCATCGTCCTGAGGAACCTCGGGGTTATTATGAAATAGTGAGCATGCTAAGATTGATTTATTAAGTTCGAAAATATACTTCCGAGGTTCGTAGATTGTAATCATGCGTCTTATAATGCATCATAAACTTAGCATGTCATGTTTATAATGAACTTTTCCTTTCATATATAATAACATAGTTATGCATAAAATCACATCAAATTCCTCATCATCATTTCATAATACTATGCATAGCAGAACATCATATTTCTCATCATCATCTCATAAATACTATGCATAGTAGAACATCATATTCACATAATGCATTTACTTAGTTTCTTAGGTGACTTAAAGTTACTTTCATCATCATTTTCCTGGGCCACCTAGACTCCACCCTTTGGGAGTAATCTAGGTTATGAGCTCATACCTTACTAGTCGTCACTAGCACATACTTATCCCTTTTGATAAGTTAAAATCCAACTACCCTTTTGAGAGAACGATTAGGGGGCAAGAATCACCTTTCACCACCTATAGTTTGATGGGTCCAAAGGATCATTTCTCATAAATTTAAGTCACCATTAAGTCTTTGCATGTTATATCATAATACAATTCTCAATTCATAATCATTCATAACATTTCTCGTTTATAGTCTTATTCTGGAATAATATATATACCAACTGTAATCATGCATCTGGAGATTCCAGGAAGAGAGGTGGTCACAAATGGACACGCTTAAATACCAAGTCTTTCCTAGCCAGAACCTTTCCAAATTACACTTTTAATATACTTCTTCCAACAAGGGTAAATTTTTAAATAACAAAGAATATTTCATTATTTCATGCATAAGCATTCTCATTGTTTGCAACAACAACTATAATATGCAAGTAGGAAATCATTTAATGACGTCAAATACTTAATAAGCATCAAATCACTACATAGACTTATCATTTAAAACATCAAAGAGGCATCATCATAAATCCTTATTGAAAAGCTCTAAACAGAAACTCTAGAATCAGCAACTCTAATTATTGAACTAATTAATTGTGCATCTAAGGGACTTATTACCATCAATTATAAGTCCAAGAACATTATTAGACTATATGGGGCAGCATAGATAGTAAGTTGTTCTTAAGGTTTTACGAATATATAGAAGTTGCATTTTAACCCTTTCTTTACCGACTTTCCCTATGATGCTAAAATTGATTACTAAACCAATTATGAATCATTCTCCCTTATCTAAACATGATAAAATCTGGTTCTTAAGGTCACTAAAGGCTCTAACAGAATGCATAAATTTCATTCTCTAAAGTTCTAGAAATCTTGCTTTTACGATTTTCTAGGAAGCTAATTTTATCTCTAACATGCATAGAATCATTCCTTTAGCAATAAACCATAATTATCACAACTTCAAACATATTAAACCATCATCATACAGTAGTACTAAACTCAGATTAGAGGCTGAATCATGAACCTCATATAATTGCTTAAAGTCACATTTCAAGTACACATGTGATATTAGTTTATCGTAAAATATTTGCAAAACCTTGAAACTCCTTTAGAAACTAATTTTTTTGTTAAAATTGAAAGAAATCATAGGACTTTAGGCCTTCCTTAATCATGAGGCCGATTTATACATTGAAAGAATGTTCATGATTAAAATTTTCACTTAAGATAAAAGGAGCAAGTCTTGAGCTTTGGAGATTTAGGTGATAACTAGAATCATAAACATAATATGCAAATCCCTTTCTTTATCTTTAAGATTTAAGGTGATGACTTGGAAATTAAACATGATATGCAAGACTTGAAATTTAAACATGATGCAAGAAACTGAGCGGCGGTAGTCCGCACTGAACCGTGGAGGGAGAAGAGAATCTAATAAAAGAAAATAGAAATCGGAGCGGCGGTAGTCGCACTGGACCAGTGAGAGAAGAGAATTCTTATTATATCTTATTAAGCTCCAAACTCAAGACTTCTTAAAGAATGAATTCTTTGACTCCAATAATCTTAAGGAAATTGAAAGTGAGCTTTAGAGTTCTTATTACCATGGTTCCAACTTTATTTGTGATACTTGGGCAAGTCTTTGAGCTCTAGGATCTTTAAGTGATGACATAAAATAAACATGTCATGCATTGATTATTTTAGCCATTATAAAATTAAGTGAGAGAATAAAATAAATATGAGATGCATCCTCTTTATTATCTTTGAAGATTAAGTGACAACTTGAAACATAAACATGAAATGCAAGCTTGGAAATTTAAACATGAGAATGCAAGTTCATTTATTCATTCTTGAGAATTTAGTGATGACATAGAAAGTAAATATGGTTATGCAAGGCATAAACTTAAACATGGATGCTGTAACACCCTAATAATTAACCCAATACACCTAGGCGTCTGATTAATTACTAGACTTTACTCTTTGCTTCAGTTCCTTAATCATGCTTTGAAAATACTTAGTGAAATTACGAGCCATTTTTTTTAAACATAATTGAAAACGTGAGCCGCGCTTAACGTGAATGATTTAGCAAAATTTAAAAGACACATAGGAATTTTCAAACATCACATCATAATATATTGGCTCATCATAGCATCCATAATTACATATCATATAGATATTTTGCCTACCAACAGAATAAGACTAAGTGTAGGCAATCTAACAAAACATAAATAATATATGGATGGAAGGACATCCATTAATGGCACTTAGTAATAACACTCAGGGATAGGGATAGATATCTGAAATATACGAGTGAAACTAGAGGATCAAGTTCATGTACCTTGACAGCCTTAATGTGATTCACGAACGCTTCCTTATCTTTTTGAAGACGAGGGAAAGAAAAATAGAGGGAGTGAGAAACTTATAAAGAATCTCAGGGTACTTACCTCATGATGCATTGTGTCATCATCATCGTCCCCAGGAACCTCTGGGTTATTATGAAATAGTGAGCATGCTAAGATTGATTTATTAAGTTCAAAAATATACTTTACCGAGGTTTGTCGGTTTTAAACATGCGTCTTATAATGCATCATAAACTTAGCATGTCATGTTTATAATGAACTTTTCCTTTTATCAACACATCGTATTCTTCATCATCATATCATAAATACTATGCATAAAAGAACATCATATTTCTCATCATCAAATCATAAATACTATTCATAGAAGAACATCATATTTCTCATCATCATATCATAAAACTATGCATCATCATATCATAAATACTATGCATAGAAGAACATTATATTTCCCATCATCATCTCATAAAATGCTATCAGAAGAATATCATATCATAATAGCTATGCACAAGACATGGTGCACATATTTCATTCCTTTAGTGTCTTAGGTGACTTAAAATCTTGTCATCATCATCATTATTTTCCTTGGGGCCACCCTATACTCCACCCTTTTGGGAGTAATCTAGGTTATAGCTCATACCTTACTAGTCGTACTAGCATATACTTATCCCTTTTGATAAGTTGAAATCTCAACTCTACCCTTTTGAGAGAACTAGGGGCAAGAATCACCTTTCACCACCTCTAGTCTGATGGGTCTTAAAGGATCATTTTCTCAAGATCACCTTTTCACCACCTATAGTCTGATGGGTCCAAAGGATCATTTCCTCATGAGTTTAAGTCACCATTAAGTCTTAGCATGTTATATCATAATCATCAAGATGCATGAACATTCTCATTGTTTGCAATAGCAATTATAACATGCAAGCCATGAAATCATTCAATAATATCAAATTCTTCATAGGCATTACATCATCATATAATGACATTCCAAAGCATCAAAAGATGTCATCTAAAATTTTAAGGTAAAGCTCCAAATAACCGAAACTCTAAAATTGGGTAACCTTAATTATCAAACTAATTACTTATGCATCTAAGGGATTTATTACCATCAATTATAAGCCTTAAGAACATTATTAGACTATATGGGGTAGCATAGATAGTAAGTTGTTCTTAAGGTTTTATGGTGTGCTAGAAGTTAAATTTTTAACCCTTTGTATTCCTTTCCCTATGATGCTAAAATTAATTACTAAACCAATTATGAATCATTGTCCCTTATCTAAACATAATAATATCTGGTTCTTAAGGTCACTAAAGGCTCTGAACAGAATGCATAAATTTCATTCTCTAAAGTTCTAGAAATCTTGCTTTTATGGTTTTCTAGGAAGCTAGTTTTATCTCTAACATGCATAGAATCATTCCTTTAGCAATAAACCATAATTATCACAACTTCAAACATATTAAATCATCATCATTTATTGGTACTAATCTCATATCAGAAGCCGAATCATGAACCTCATATAATTGTATAAAATCACATTTTAAGTGAACATAAAATATTAGTTTCCGTAGAATCCTTGCAAAGTTTAAAACTCTTTTAGAAACTAATTCTTTTTGAAAGAATCTTCATAATTAAAATTCTCACTTAAGATAAAAGGAGCAAGTCTTGAGCTTAAGAGATTTATGTGATATCTTAGAATCATAAACATGCTATGCAACCTCATTTTAATCTTGTCATTATAAGGTGATAACTTGGAATTATAAACATGATATGCAAATCCATTTCTTTATCTTTAAGATTTAAGGTGATGACTTGAAAATTAAACATGATGCAAGAGTTTGAAATATAAACATGATGCAAGAAGCTGAGACGGTAGTAGACAGGACCAGTGTGGAGAAGAGAATCTTAAGAAACCGAAACGCCGTAATCCGCATCTGGAGGTGAAGGGAGAAGAGAATTATTATTACATCTTTTTAAGCTCCAATCTTAAGACTTCTAAAGAATCAATTCTTTAACTCCAATAATCTTATTTCTTTGCTTGTGATACTTGGGTAAGTCTTTGAGCTCTAGGATCTTTAGATGATGACATAAAAATAAACATGTCATGCGTTGATTCTTTAGCCATTATAAAATAAAGTAAAAACATAAAATAAATATGAGATGCAACTTCTTTATTATCTTTAGAGATTAAGTGACAACATGAAATATAAACATGAAATGCAAACTTGGAAATTTAAACATGAGTATGCAAGTCCATTTATTCATTCTTGAAATTTTAGTGATAACATAGAAAGTAAACATGATTATGCAAGGCATAAACTTAAACATGGATGCAAGTTCATTTGATTTCTTTACTAAAGCTCCTTCAAGACTTTATAGAAATACAAATTCAAATATATATCTTAATAAGACAAAGTGAGAAATACATCTTTCAAATTCTAAACTAAGATCATAAAATCATCATAAAAACATCATTCTTTAAAGTTTTACATCAAGTGAAACTTTCAAGCTTTAGAGGCCTAACTTAATGGATTCACAACCCACCTTCAAGGTCCTCATCATCAAGCCATCATCTTAGTCCCACCTAGGCCATATGGCCAAATTGGTTAAAGGAAAAGGAAGAAGAAACCAAATGGAAAAACTAGAGAAATCCATGAAATCATCATTTGACAAGAACAACACTTAGCAAAACATAGAAATAAACTTAAACAACTATAACAACCTAACATCTAACCCAATACTACTAGTAAGTACTTAGGTCAAATATCAGTCATTACTTACTATCATGGTTCTTTTATGAGAAAGAGAAATAACTTAAAGAAAATACGAGCCACTTTTTTATTTTCTCAAAATAAAAGCCGCTCGTATCTTATGGGTTTGGATCATAAAGTGCGAAAATATAAACATAGAAGTGGCTCCAGATCAAATATAACATCACATTGAAATACTTCATACATAATAATATGCCTACCCTATGGAGGACTCTTAAGTACATGAGATGATGCAAATACAACTAAAACAAGAAATACATGTAAATAGAAGCCAAGAACCAAGAAATCATAAAAGGAACACCCCCTCCAAGAACATCTAAAGTGGATAACCTCAATACAAAAGAAAGTTTATCCGTTCTATGTGTAGTGCGTGCACTAAAGACTACCCTCTATCCTAAAGCTAATGCCATGGGTAAGGCGGGACGTAACCAATCCATGGACGAAGTGCGTCTGGAGTAGGCACTCGAAGGTCCTCCATGATGAAGCTTGCTGGAGCGGGCATGGTGGAAGGCTGGACATTTCCCCTACGTCAGGCCGTGGACCGGGACCGGGCTCTCGAGGCTGAGTCACCGTCTCCTCACTACCCATGGGCATATGCGGTGGAGTGGGGAGAGTCCTCTGAGGGATCCTCCTCCAGTCCTGAGTGAGGGGCACGTATCTGGTACCCTTCAGCTTGCAGAGTGAGTCGGTAGAATCCTCTCGTAAGGCGTACGGCGTGCTAAAAAATCATCGCATCATCATAAGGAGACGGGGTAAAGAGGTAGCTATCCTGGATGGAGAAGGGTCGTCCAAGAAATGCGAACACACGAACGTGCAAGAGCCCTCAAAATGAAATGACCCAAGCTCTGGGTCATGGTGGATCTCCCATGTCGGCGTGTCAATGAATAGGATGAAGGTCGCCATCTGAATCTGAAGACGTAATGGAAAGAGAGATAGAGGGAGTGAGTTTTCTTGCTAAAGAAACTCAGGAGGGTTTTCCTCCTATTCTATGTGTCATCATCTACGTCTCCAGGGTTCTCGGTTTATTTATAAAACCATGGACATATATTGGTTCAATTATGAGTTTTCTAAAATCTCAATTTCCGAGAATCCGTTCTTTTTAACATGGCACTTGTGTTTACATAAGCTATATACTTGAATTATAGAACGTAAATCATGCAACTGGGTACATAGGACATAAAGCATATAACTGGGTACATAGGACATAAAGCATATAACTGGGTACATGGAACATAAAGCATATAACTGGGTACATGGAACATAAGTCATATAACTTGGTTACTTAGGTGACATAAGAACCTTTTCTTAACTGGGCCCTAATCTTTCTCCCTTTTGAGAAATCTCTAGGTTATGAGCTCATACCACACTAGTCGTCACTAGCATCTAGACTTCATCCCTTGGGATAAGTCAACTTCCGACCTTAAGTACGGGTTTAGGGGGCTAGAATCACATCGTCCCCACCCTTCTTTGGTGGTTTCAAAGGATTACATTCTCATATTTTAAGTCACCCTAAGTTTAACATGTTACCTTGAGATGCCGCATAATTAATGCGTAACACAAAATTACTACTTCGGCATCTCTAAGGTCTTTTAAAGAAGCAATAACGTAAGAGTACAAAACTATTATTTAAGGATAATAGTTTACATGGCACCATATATGTCATGAGCTAACACATCAATTCATCATTAAATGCGAGACACATAATCATCCCTTAAGGTAGAAATCTCTTGAATTCGGGTAACCTCAAACTATCCCATTGTTTTCTTGCATGCTGATGGGATTGATTAACCTCATTCCATAATCCATTAAGTTCTAATTCCTAATTAATTATGGTTGGACAGCTTTATGTAGTTGTTCACATTTGATGAATTATGTGTTCTAGAAAATGCGTTTAAGCCCTTTCTCGCTTCCGACTTTGTCTATGGTGCAGTAATTAATACCTAAGCCAATTATGAGTCACTCCCGCACATCTAGGCATATTATAATGTGATTCTAACTATTTTATCAAGGCTAGGCAGAAACTAACTTTGCCATTCTTTAGTAGTTCTAGAATTCACATATTAGGCAAACAAAGTCACTAATGATGCTTTTAAATGTCTAGAACAAATGTCACATACTCAGCAAGGTAAATCAACATATTTAGACCACCCAAAACAGAATTTAAGGTGCTGGAATTGTTAAGGCAGAACCGAAACCCTTAAGGCATAAAATCATGAGAAAAACCTTACTTTCAAACATATAACTTGCTAGTTTCTCTTAGAACCTTTTTGGACTTCAAAACTCCATAAGATCAAAGTTTATTTTGCCAAAACTCAACATAAAACGCCAAGGGCAGTAGCCATTTAATCTTACCCTTGATCAAGATGCAAAACTTGAAAACTTGTTTAAAACCTTAGTTGGGTGCATCTAAGCTTAGAAAAATTCTAAGTCATGCATTATAGGCCCTTGTAGTTAAATGAAACTCATCCTAGAGCCATTTACACCACATGGCCGAATGATATTCAAGGAAGTACCTCCTTGATTTAATTCTTTTCTCAAAATGAAAGGGGCAAGTCTTTGAGCTCTAAAGTTTTAAGTGACGACATCAAAATAAACGTGCTATGCATTTCATTTTATAGCCTTTTTGAAAGTAAAGTGATAACACAAAGTAAATATGAAATACATCTCCATTCTTATTCTTAGCGCTTAGTGATGACTTGAAATATAAAATGAGATGCAAAGCTTGAAACATAAACGTGCTAGGCAAAAAATAAACATGAGGTGCAAGGTTCAATTCTTTATGTTAGTGCTCTAGGCCTCTTGAAGTTTTCACTCCAAATCAACAATCAACTTTAAGGTTGAAATAGGTAGGCTTTGAGATTAATTAAGTGATGATGCACATTCTCATTTTAATCCTTAAGTTGCTTAGTGATGGCTTGAAATTAAACATGCTATGCAAAGCATAAAAGTAAACATGGATGCAACTTCTTTTATATCTTGTTTAGAGCTCTTGCAAGACTTTAAAGGAAACAAAGTTTCACCCATAACTCATCCTCACAAGAAAAGAAACACTAGTGTTGCTAAGTTGTGTAAAAAGAGCCAATACCTCCACCAAGAACCATAAGGTGGCCGAAACCTCATCATGAGGAAACAACCATTTTTTTTTTTTTTTGAACTCTAGGGACCAAGATCTTGGTGATTCAAACACCAACATCTCAAGTCCTCATCATTGAGTATTTTTACAATGCTCTACATTCTTAACAAAACAAAACTCATGACCAACATAAAGGAAAGAAACCGACACACTTGGCCTAGAAACCAAGTTTAGGCTCTAGAGTTTTGTTCATGTGACCTACATCAACATGAAGCCCTCATCATCAAGCTACCATTTTTCCAAGTCCCAAAGGCCTTCATGGCTGAAAACTCAAGGAAAAGAAATGGGGTTTTCAAAGGTTCAAGAGAAACATAACTATGTCTTGAGCAAAACTTGGAAATAATAAACTTATCTTAAGAAAACTCAAGCTTTAGAGGTTGTTCATGTGACAAACATCAACATACAACTCTCATCATCAAGCCCTCCTTACCTTGGCCCTAAGGCCAAAATGAAAGGGAAAAGAAAAGGAGAAACCAAAATGAACTTGTGAGAAAAACTCACTACAACACAACTTTCAAGCAAGATCAAACATTGAGCATTAAGATAAAAGAAAGCATTCTTGAAAAGCTCCCTACCTAGAGTTTGAGATTGAGAGGAAGTGAAGAAGATGAAGAAGTTGGAGAAGATGGACTCTTAAACTTGAGAGGAAAGAAGACCCCAAAGTGCTCTAAACTCTAAGCTTTAGTGAAATGAACAAAGGTGCTTCAAGTTCCCTAAGCTACCTATTTATAGAGAAGTAAAATGAATTGAATAATGGTGGCCTTTTTGGGGAAAAGAAATATCTTTGTTCAAAGCATGGTGTTAGTCATTCAAAGCATGGTGAAAAGTCTAACTATGCATGTCCTAAAGCATGGCTAGAATTGTAGCTTATTTTCAAACCTTTTTAAATGTATAAAATCACAAAATTTTGGGCTGCCAAGGGCTAAAGGAACCGTGCACCCTATGCCCAAAAAGAGGAGAAAATTTTCTAGACTTAAATTCCAAAGCATAGGTAAGGTGTTGTAAGACATGGTGTCTTGAAAAAGTTTGATACAAAGCTTGAATGACCACAAAAACAAATCATTCTTTTTGAATTTGAAAGACATATTTCTTTTTATTTTAGAAGTGAATTGAAAACCTTGATTGACCATATAAATCATTCTTTGAATCTTGAAAGACATTTTTCTTGGAAGTTGAACATTGATTGAAAGTGTTCAAGACATGTGTCATAAGATAGCTTGACCACTTAGACTAACTTTATGTGATTTCTAGGGGGAGGGTGGCGCCACTTTTGGCAGCCTTGGGAGGAGAAATATCCTCAAATCATGGTCTAGAAGTGTGCTTTGGTGTGACATAGATTAGGCTTAGGATTAATGGTTGCCAAGTAGGTACTTTAGGTACACTATTTGGTTAATTAAAACTATAGACCCCTAGGTTAGAGGTGGTTGAAAGGTTTAATGGAGTCAAAGCCTCCAAGACTAGTGATGTGAGTGTGACAACTTCTCCTTGAAAGAAGATGATGTGAATAGTGGAAACACTATTCAACACTATTCACAGATTCTTTTTTTCTTTAAAGAAAGAGACTATAATGAAGTTTGAATTTCCCAAGCAATTTTAGGTTCCAATTAATTTCAAATGATGGTTTTGGCCCTAGGTTAATTATGGAAATTAATTAACCTTTAATTAGAGCCTAATATTGCTTAGGTTTAGAGTTGACGGCTCATTAAGCTGAAAATGCGATATGCAAGGGCAAAATCGTAATTTTTACCAAAACTTGCCCGGGACCTCCGGGACTTAAGCAAACATAGTTCATGCCTTAAAATCATTGTTTTAAACCTCGGGACGAAGTCCGGTCAAACGGAACTAAACCTTAATCCTGTTCCTGGTATTTGGTCATTTACGCTCAGAGATCTCATAAATGAGGTTTTTCTTCTTCGCTAGGCATTCGCACTCAAACAATCCCCTTCATATAACATATGAACCCTATGAGGATGGCCCAAAGCCGGCTGTGTTTGGGTAAAATGACCTCAGGGCATTTTGGTCATTTTGAAAGTTTAGCGAAAATCCTGTGGTTACAACAACTCCCTACCTAATCTAATTTGAAGGAAAGGAAGAGAACTTGCTTTTTGAGTGAAATGAAGAAAATATCTGAAAGGTTGAAGAAAGAATTTCAGCCAAGGGGGAAGAAAGAAAGAAAGTTTTGAAGCTTAAAAACTTGAAGTTGTGAAATTTTTGAGCAAGTCTCTAATGACTTCTAAGCATGCCTATTTATAGAAGAATTAAGCTCATGAATGGACAAGAGGAGGAGGAAAATCTAACTAAATTGAGGGAGACAAGGAAGGAAAAATCATCTTGTTTGGTGGCTTAAAACATGGAATCATGTTTCAAAGTTCCTTGTTTTATGGTGATTTTTGGCATTATGTTTTAGTGCAATTTTTTGGTGTATTATGGCTGCATTATTTTGTGCATTACAACCTCATGGAAGAGGGTTTTGTGTGTTCCATGTATTATTTAGGTGTAGGCAAGGTATTCATGCAATTAGAGAATTTACGGTTAAGGACTTAGGTGAATTAGAAAGCAATTTGAGTGTTTTAAAGCAATTTTAGGTTCTAATCAATTTAAATAAATAATTTTGACTTAGATTAATAATTAGAATTTAATAAATTTTAGCCTAATATTGCTTAGGTTTTGTTAGAAATCAAAAATCTCAAAATTTGTAAAACTACAAAGATGGCAAATGTTATTTTACTTAGAATTGCCCAGACCACCAGCTTAACCAATGGTTAATCATGGCTTAAAAACACCTTTTAACACATTTTAGTGAGGTTCGGGTGGGCATGGCAATGAAGTGAAAAGGGCGGGCGTTTTGGTCATTTGCCGCGTCGAAGCTGAAATTAGGATTCTTCTCCTCTATTACACACATAACACAAACAATCCCTTATTAACATCAAAACATCCCCTTGAGGATGGGTGGGGCCCATCAATCCTCATTTCCAGTAAAATAACCTCAGGGCATTTTGGTCATTTTACACATACAGAAATTTGGGTTTGCAATACTTACCAATTGCTAACTTCTCTTCTAACGTTATATTCCTTTATTAAGGATTGTTTGGTCTCAAATTTTATATAATATTTACTGTTTGGAATTCCAAATTCTACGACAGGAAATTAGGAAAACTCGGGCTGTTACAGATGCAAGTACATTTTATTTCTTTACTAGAGCTCCACCAAGACTTTAGAGACATATAAATTCAACCCATATATATATTAGCAAGAACAAGCTAAATACATCTTTCAAGTTCTGAACGTCAACTTTATATTTCCATCATAAACAAATCATCTTTAAAGTTTTGCATCAAGTGGAATTTTCAAACTTTAGGCCTAACTTGTGACGGATTTACAACCAACACTCAAGATCCTCATCATCAAGCTATCATCATATTCCCATATAGGCCTTATGGCCGAAATGTTCAAAGGAAAAGAAAGAAGAAAACCGAATGGAAAGCAGAGAGAAAGTCCATGAAATCATCATTTTGAACCAAGAACAACACTTAGCAAAGCATAGAAATAAGCTTAAAGATGACTCCCTACCTATGTGGTTTGAAGGAAAGGAAGAGAACTTGGTTTCTTTGAGTGAAATGAAGAAAATCTCTTTGAGAAATTGAAGAAGAAGTTTCAACGAAGGGAGACTAGGAAAGAAAGTTTTTGGTTAAAACTAGAAATTGTACAATTATGAGCAAAGGCTTCTAACACTCCTTAAGCATGCCTATTTATAGAGATTTTGGAGCTCATGAATGGACAAGAAAGGAGGAAAGTCTGACCAAATTTGAGGAAACAAGGAAGAAAAATCATCTTGTTTGGTGGCTTAAACATGGAATCATGTTCATGGTTCTTGTTTTCATACCTTGGTTTTGTGCATTTTTACAAATTTCTGATGCATTATGGACTAATAATTTGTGCATTACAGCCCATGGAAGAGGAAATTTGTGTGTTCATGTATTATTTAGGTGTAATAGTATCTTTGCAAATTAGAGATCTGCAATTAAGGCTTAGGTGAATCATAACAATTTGGGAATTTTAAGCAATTTTAAGTTTAATCAATTTATAAATAATTTTTACTTAGATTAATAATTAGAATAATAACCTTTAATTTTAGCCTCATATTGCTCTAGGTTTTGGATACGATCAAAACTCAAATCGTAAACCATAAAGATAGTGAAAAATGGTAATTTTACTTAAAAATTGCCCAAGACCAACCGAGCTTAATAATGGTTAATTTATAGCTTAAAAACACGTTTTAAAAAATTTTAGTGAGGTTTGGTTTAGCCCATGTATCAAACTAATAATTACACACCTGCTTCTGGTCACTTCACTGTCCAAGCTCAAAATTAGGATTCTTCTCTCTATTAACACACATAACAAAAACAATCCCTTATTAACATCAAAACATCCCCTTGAGGATGGTGGGGCCATTATCCTTGTTTTCTGAGTAAAATAACCTCAGGGCATTTGGTCATTTTACAAGTACAGAAAAATTTGGTTTGCAACTCCTATTAAATTGCTCCCTATCCTTTCTTCTAATGTTATATTCCTTTATTGAGGATTGTTCGGTCTCAATTATATGAAAAATTACCTAGGTAATTGGGTTCAATCAACAGTAAAATTTCTGTGGTTACATTACTCCCCTCCTTAAAAGAATTTCGCCTCGAAATCCGTCACCTTAGAATAGTCCTGGATCATGCTTGCATGTCTATTCGAGCTTCCCATGTGAATTCTTCCGTTCCACCTCGTCCCATGCTACTTTGACCAGGGAACAACCGTTTCTTAATTACTTAACTCCTCGGTCAACGAATTCTCGTGGGTGGTAAGTTAAACGTTAGGTCATCTCATAGTGTACATGTTCTGGCTCTAGTACATGAAATGGGTCAGTTCTATACTTTCTTAACTGGATATGGAAAACATCATGAAGGTTGGAAGAGAACGTGGGAAGTGGGCTATACGGTAAGCTACAAATCCTATTCTTGCTAGGATTTCAAATGGGCCAGAAATCCGGCTCAATTTCTTTACTTTCATTGTCCGGCCTATGCCTTGCCCCTGGTGATCCTTAGGAACACATGGTCCCGTCTTGAAAATTTCCATGTTTGCGCTTCCCGCATAGTTTTTTATCGACTTTAAGAGGAAGACAAACTCTTACCCTTAATCTTCTCAATTTGTTCCGTTGTTTCCCTCACACAGGGGTCCAATAGGCTCTGCCTCCCTGTTGTAATGCCCCATTTTTACTGCCATTACAAATTACCGAATTACCCTAGGTAAAATTTTCATAATTCGAGATCAACAATCTCAATAAGGAATATAACATTAGAAGAATAGGAGCAATTCGTGAAAGTTGCAAACCCCGATTTCTGGACTTAAAATGACCAAAATGCCCCTTAGGTTATTTTACTCAGAAAACGAGGAATCATGGGCCCCACCCATCCTCAGAAGAGGATGTTTTGATGTTAATAAGGGATTGTTTGTGTTATGTGTGTTATAGAGGAGAAGAATCCTAATTTTGAGCTCCGACGCGCGAAATGACCAAAACGCTCATGCGGCCGCTTTTAACTCCTTTGCGTGCCCACGCTTTAACCTCACTAAAATGTTTTAAAACATGTTTTTAAGTTATGATTGTCCATTGGTTAAGCTCTAGGTGGCCTTGGCAGTTTTGAGCGAAATGACCATTTTGCCCCTATCTTTGTAGAGTTTTGCGAATTTTGAGATTTTTGATTCGCTGAATGAAACCTAAGCAATATTAGGCTCAAATTAAAGCTTATTAAATTCTAATTATTAATCTAGAGCCAAAATTATTTATTTAGATTGATTAGAACCCAAAATTGCTTAAAAACACTCAAATTGCTTACTAATTCACCTAAGCCCTTAATCAAATTCTCAATTTGGAGAATACCTTACCTACACCTAAATAATACATGGAACACACAAATTTCCTCTTCCATGGGCTGTAATGGATGAAATTATTGGTCCATAATGCATTAGAAAATTTGTCAAAGAATGCACAAAAACCAGGATTAACAAATACCATGAAAACATGATTCCATGTTTTAAGTACCAAACAAGATGATTTTTCTTCTTGTTTCCTCCTCAAATTTGTAATGGTAAGACTTTCCTCCTTTCTCTGTCCATTTATGAGCTCCAATCTTATAATAGGCATGCTTAAGGAGTCTTAGAAGCCTTGTGCATAATTGCACAATTTCTAGTTTTTACAAAGCACAAAAACTTTCTTTCCTTTCTCCCTTGGCTGAAACTTCTTCTTCAATTTCTCAAAGAGATTTTCTTCATTTCACTCCAAGAAATCAAGTTCTCTTCCTTTCCTTCAAACCACATTAGGTAGGGAGTTATCTTTAAGCTTATTTCTATGCTTTCCTAAGTGTTGTTCTTGGTTCAAAATGATGATTTCATGGACTTTCTCTAGCTTTTCCATTTGGTTTTCTTCTTTCTTTTCCTTCAACATTTTGGCCATAAGGCCTATATGGGAATATGATGATAGCTTGATGATGAGGACCTTGAGTGTTGGTTGTAAATCCATCACAAGTTAGGCCTCTAAAGTTGAAAATTCTACTTGATGCAAAACTTTAAAGAATTTATTTTATGATGAATTAAATAAAGATCTTGAGTTTAGAACTTGAAAGATGTATTTTTCACTTTGTCTGAGATATATTGGGTTGAATTTATATTTCTCTAAAGTCTTGGAGGAGCTCTAGTAAAGAAATAAAATGAACTTGCATCCATGTTTAAGTTTATGCCTTGCATAACCATGTTTACTTTCTATGTCATCACTAAATTCTCAAGAATGAATAAATGAACTTGCATTCTCATGTTTAAATTTCCAAGCTTACATTTCATGTTTATGTTTCAAGTTGTCACTTAATCTTCAAAGATAATAAAGAGGATGCATCTCATATTTATTTTATGCTCTCACTTTATTTTATAATGGCTAAGAGAATCAATGCATGGCATGTTTATTTTATGTCATCACTTAAAGATCCTAGAGCTCAAAGACTTGCCCAAGTATCACAACAAAGTTGGAACCTTGGTAATAAGAACTCTAAAGCTCACTTTCAATTTCCTTAAGATTATTGGAGTCAAAGAATTTATTCTTTAAGAAGTCTTGAGTTTGGAGCTTAATAAGATATAATAAGAATTCTCTTTTTCACCGGTCAAGTGCAGACTACCACCGCTCCGGTCTTCTTATTTTTCTTTTGTTAAGATTCTCTCTTTCTCCTCATTGGTTCATGCGGAAAACTACGCTTCAATTTCTCATCATGTTTAAATTTCAAGTCTTGCATATCATGTTTAATTTCCAAGTCATCACCTTAAATCTTAAAGATAAAGAAAGGGATTTGCATATTATGTTTATGATTCTAGTTATCACTTAAACTCTAAAGCTCAAGACTTGCTCCTTTTATCTTAAGTGAAAATTTTAATCATGAACATTCTTTCAATGTATAAATCGGCCTCAGATTAAGGAAGGCCTAAAGTCCTATGATTTCTTTCAAGTTTAACAAAAAGAATTAGTTTCTAAAGGAGTTTTGAGGTTTTGCAAATATTTTACGGAAACTAATATCACATGTGTACTTGAAATGTGACTTTAAGCAATTATATGAGGTTCATGATTCAGCCACTAATCTGAGTTTAGTACTACTATATGATGATGGTTTAATATGTTTGAAGTTATGATAATTATGGTTTATTGAAAGGAATGATTCTATGCATGTTAGAGATAAAACTAGCTTCCTAGAAAACTTAAAGTAAAATTTTGAGACTTTAGAGAATGAAATTTATGCATTCTGTCCAGAGCCTTTAGTGACCTTAAGAACCAGATTTTATCATGTTTAGATAAGGGAGAATGATTCATAATTGGTTTAGTAATTAATTTTAGCATCATAGGGAAAGCCGTGAACAAGAAAGGGTTAAAACGCAACTTTCAGCACATCGTAAAGCCTTAAATATAACCACTGCCTATGCTGTCCCATGTGGTTTAATAATGTACTTGAAGGTTATAATTAAGGGTAATGATGAATCCCTTAGATGCATAAGAAAGTAAGAGAATGATTGAGGTTACTGATTCTAAAGTTGCGGTTGTTTAGGGAGTTTTTGGGTTATTTTTATGATGATGCCTCTTTGATGTTTGAAATGATAAGTCTATGTAGTGATTTGTGCTTATTAAGTATTGATTTCATTGATGACTTCATGGTTTGATGTTAAAGTTGCTGTTGCAAATAATGAGAATGTTTATGCATTCTTATGATTATGAATTGAGAGTTGTATTATGATAAACATGAAAACATGGTGACTTAACTTATGAGGAAATGATCCTTTGGACCCATTAGCTATAGGTGGTGAAGGTGACTCCCCTAAGGTTATCTCAAAAGGGTATAGTTGGGATTTTAACTTATCAAAAGGGATAAATATATGCTAGTGACGACTATGAGGTATGAGCTCATAACCTAGATTACTCCCAAAGGGTGGAGTATAGGGTGGCTAGGAAAATGATGATAAAAGTAACTTTAAGTCACCTAAGGAACTAAGTAACGTATTATGTGATTATGATGTTCTTTATGACATATATCTTATGAGATAATGATGAGAATATGATATTATTCTATGCATAGTATTTATGATATGATGATGAGGAATATGATGTGGTCTTATGCATAATTAAATTATATATGAAGGAAAAGTTCATTATAAACATGACATGCTAAGTTTATGATGCATTACAAGATGCATGATTAAAATGAATTGTTTTGTAAAGTATATTTCCGAACTAAATAAATGAATCTTAGCATGTCACATTTCAGAATGAAACTCTTAGCTTCCCGGAGGACGATGATGATACACGATGCATAATTAGGTGATACCTACGAGATTCTTTTATAAGTTTCTCATTCCTCTTTCTTTCTTTCCATCTTACTTAGAAAGTGATGGTGATGTTTGTGATTTCCCGTTTAATGTTCTCACCTGGTATGCACGTGATTGTGAACCAGCTTATTATCCTTGAGGAATGTATTGCTAGACCTTGAGCATGAACTCTTATATTTATTCCTATCTCGAAGGTTATAAATAGGTGCCGTTAATAGATGCTTTTCCATCCATATATTATTTATGTTTTGTTCGAATTGCCTATGTCTAGCTTAACTTTGTGGTAGGCAAAATATCTATGTGATATGTAATTATGGATGTCATATGATGGAGCCAATATGATGTGTTTTTTCATGATATGTCCTTGCGCTTTTGCCATCTCAGTTATCGATCACGCTGTGTTTTAATTATGTTTTTTAAAAAAAATGGCTTGTAATTTCACTAAGTATTTTCAAAGCATGATTAAGGACTGAAGCAAGAGTAAAGTCTAGTAATTAATTAGATGA
>JAMLFY010000800.1:0-23374 GCA_030441495.1 Dalbergia oliveri
ATGATTTGCTCGTTTTCAGATGAACTTCTCTATAATTATAGAAGTCATTCATCACTTTTTGTGTTCCAATAACAATGGAGAACGCCTCTCTCAAAAAGAGAAAAATATATACACAGTATTTTTTAGAATTTTTTTTATACCGAGAGATGTGTATTCTCTTAATATTAGAAAATGTTATTATTTTTTTTTTATATTTAGAGAAAAGTGTAATTTTATCTTTTATATATAGTGAAAATATTTCATAGTCTTGCTCTTGATTTTTCCATCATTATTAAAGGATTTTCCAATAAATATTTTGTATCAACTTAATTTTCTCAACTCTATTTTAATTGCGTTAATCTATTTTATAATCTCATATCCAATAAATTATTGTCAAGTAAATATAAAAATAGCTCATTCTTAGATATCAATTGCAATATTTTTAGAATTTCAATCTATATTATCAAATGGGTCAAATATCATGTCTAGAAAAACTATTTGTGAGAATAATATTTTAAGAAACAGTCTTCCTAAAAACGAAGAATCATTCAGCATGCCGCGTGACCCCTAGTGTAAGCTTTTGGTCCACACGGTAACAGAAACAACATTTTATCAAATCAAAAGGCTATACTTTCAGAAAAATAAAAGCAGGGTCCCAATGTATTTATCTCATAATGACATGTTAGCGCTGTCAGTGTTTGCGCACTAATTTCATCTAAGGTGGGTCTCACAATGCTTTTTAGAGGAGTGATCTCACTTTTGAGAAAATATAAGTCATTTATCTTTGATAAATCAAAAAGTTAAGATATTTTTATCCTCTAAAAGTATCTTATAGTTATTCTTCTTACTCTTGTTTTCTGAAATTAAAATAAATTATTAATATATTTTTATTTTAATTAATGACAATAAATATAGATATTATATTATTTATTATCTATATCCATCATTATTATTTTAAATATTTAAAATATATTTATCAAATACTACTATAATTTTTACTTTATTAAAAATAACATTTATATGGTGCTACTATAATATTTTGAGAGCCCAAAAATATAACAATTATTTCGAGAGACAAGAATACCAAACCAGATCTTTACTATATGACAAAGTTAGGCCAATTGTAGCATATGCAGGAGTCGCAAGTCAAAACAGGTCTTGGCATTATCACCACAAATATCCAGTTTCTTCTCCAACAGTAGAACCAACGAATTCTAGTTTCTTCTCCAACTGTAGAATCAACGAATTCCTAATTTTTTTCATCGAATCCATGTTTTCCCAATCCAAATCCAGAGTACTCCCAATCCAAGATGGATCTACGATGTGTTTTTGAGCTTCAGGGGCAGAGACACCCGTACAATATTCGTTTCACATCTCTATAACACTCTTTCAAATTCAGGGATTTATGTTTACAAGGACAATGAGGAGCTTCGGAAGGGAGGCCAGATCTCCACCTTACTAATTCAAGCAATCGAAGTTTCTAGAATCTCCGTCATCGTTTTCTCACAAAACTACGGCAATTCCGAATGGTGTCTGCGAGAGCTGGAGAAAATAGTGGATTGTCGCAGAACCATAGGTCAGGTGGTTTTACCAGTTTTCTATAACATAGATCCCTCGGATGTGCGTTATCAGAAAGGTACGTTTGGAAAAGCATTTCAAGATCTTAAGAAGAGAATCTCAAAGGATAAAGAAAAAGTTTGGATGGCAGCGCTCCGTGATGTTGCTAATTTGTCAGGAATTCACCTGAATAATTCCGGGTATTTTAAATTTCTGTTTGTCCTGTTTTTAGAGGATTGCTTGTTTTTGTTTACTGTGTCAGATTTTCATGCATGTCCATCCTTCAATCTTCATGGCCTTTTCATATTTTGTGTATTCTGAATTTATACCTTAAAAACAATCCAAAATAATCAGTACTCGAAAACGAATTTTTATGAAATTCAACTTATTGTCGTAATTTTTTTTTTTGTCATAAAAAAATAATTTTACATTTGACATTTTAAGCATAGCAAGGGAACATCTGTCTTAGATTTTTTTTTTTATAGAAAAGTAATTTTTTTAAAAAATAATCACTTTTCATAGAAGTTATAGATATGAGTGTATATTCAAAAGCTACAAACAAATTATTTTAAGTAGTTCTTAATTTTTAAGTAGAAACTAATATAAATAACTTCTATAAAAAATAAATTTTCTAGTTGAAAAAATTACTTTTCTATTGAAAATACAGAAACAAGCGCATCCTTAATCTAATCTGTAAATCTTTAAACACTACAAAATGGGAGTTCCCCATTCCTAAAACATGTGTCATCTTCTCCTCTTGTTACTCCAAAAAGTAGAGTAAAAAAAATAAAATTGCCACGTGCTATTTAAATGCTAGCTGCACTATTATGGTAATTAAAAACAATAGTTTTTAGTACTACTTGTGTTTCTCCATTTTTTGTTGGCTCAAGTTAAAAATATTAATTTATTAATAAAAATTTCTTTTCATTAATTATATAAATAAATAGTATTGTTTCGAAAAAAATTATCATAATAATTTTTCTGTTTGTTTGAGATAATTTAGTTGTCAAAATTAGTTGTTAAAATGTCTCAAGCTTTTTCGTGTTTGAGGATCCTACTTCAATCTACATTCAAAAACTGTATAATTTTTATAATTCTATTCTAATTCGAATAAAAGTTGAATGGAAATTCTTTTTTGTAGTTGTATGGTGTGGTTTTGTGGCACCTTAGATAATACTTGAGGAATAGTCCTTTCAGTTAAATAATTAAAAAAAAAAGCATATAAAGTACTTTTTTGAGCTATTTTTCTTAATGGGCATAACATGTCAAATAAATATTAATTGTACAATGATAAATGTTGTGATTGTGTGCATGAAACACATAATAATATATTGAAAGCTATTTTTTTAAGGATTAAAAGTTAATATGTTAAAAGTTGAATTCTTAAGAACATATTGGTGAGTTTGGATTTTTTAGATGGGGGAAAAAGAATAAATAATTTGTAGTATAATATTTTAAAATTCTATATTACAAGTTATTTTCTTCCTTTCCATTCCTTTCAAAATTCAAATTCACAAACATTACCTTAGGAATTAATATGTTAAAAATAAATATTTCAGGAGTTAATGTGTATCTTGTTACAGGCACTAATGTATTTGATATGAAACCTTTTAAGAATCAAAGTATTTGCATTTAATTTTTTAGAGACTTAAGTATTAAAATGAAAATCTTTCACGAATCAAAGTATAGAATTATTTTGATTTATATGTACTATGAATGTATTATGACTTTATATTGCTAGACAATAGAATTTGAAAAAAAAAATCATAAATCATGTCGAGCAACTGCGCACATCATGATAATATTAATTACCTACCATTATTTCACATTTTCTTTAAATTCTTTTAGTGTCAGAGCACACAAAGTTTAATCTCTTTCTTTGAATAACATTCAAATAATATTAATAATCTAATATTAAATTACTAAAGTGTTTTTATCAATACATTATTCATGAAATTATATTTAACTCAATGAATTAGCAACAAAATATTGATTTCATGTTGAGACCGAAATCAATTTTGCTAAAACTATCTAAATAAAATTGTATAACTTTCAAGCCCTTATTAAAATTGATTTTAGATATGCAAGTGAGTCTTGCAATCTAATATATACTCTTGCATGTCTATAAGTTATGGGAGGTTATGAGTTTGACTTGCATCCATCTCTTGTCCTCTAATATCTAAATTAAAAAAAAATGATTTTGGATGCACTCCCTTAATAGATTTTCAAACGCACACTAGCGCTATCATAAAATAAAGTTCCAGCCTGCATTTATGTGGGTTCACTGCTAGTATAGCAAAGTACCCCAGTGATTTGCTTCAGTTTTGGCTAGCCCCAGTTTTTCAACGGCAGGAAATACTACAAGAAAAATAGGCATTTTCAACGTTTTCGACAATTAAAGTGTCAATAAAAGTATTATCAAGAAAAATAATTTCAATATAAAATAACTATTGAAAATATAAACTTTTATCGATAATTAGTACATGTCGAAAATACATCTTTTGAGTATTTTCACATGGTAATCTATAAAAATTTATAAATATTTTCAATGTTCACTTTATATTGAAATTACTTTCTTGACAACCTTTTTATTGATAAGAACCATTGAAAATGCTTATTTTTCTTGTAGTGAAATGGAAATAATCTCTTGAACATGATAAAGAATTTTTCAAGAATTTAATACATGGCAACCACTTATCACTCTGAATGGCAATCATATGGGGTCCAGCCTTCAATTAGAATAAATGGAAAAATATTATTTATACTTATGATTTGGAGTAACATCCTAGAACTCACATCTCACCCATCATTAAATGATATGTATGGACCCTTAAGTGAGTTTCTTATGGGCTAATAAATAGGCCGGTGGTAGAGGCGGTGCATTATTTCAACAGCATGCCTAAATCTGTTGTGTATTCATATTCCAAAAAATTTTCACAAACAGAGGTGCTTTTGTCATTCACATAAGAGCGAAGCAACAAGAATGAGCTGCAAAGCATAGAGTCCAGAGGGAGAGAGTTTAGGGTTTAAAGGTTGGGAGGGAAAAAATAGTGAGAGTAAATTCTAAAAAATATATAGGGTGTGAGGGTGGGGGAAGGATAAAATTTAGGTATTATTTTTCTTACTCCTTCGTGCTGCAATTATCATAAAATTATATTGTATTTGAATATGAATATTTTCAGTGAAAACACTATATTTACCTTTTATGTGAGAGAGTCTAGAAAGAATATTTTATAATTATCTTGAATATAGTGAGATATTTTTTTTGAGTTTGTTGTTTCGTGATTTTCTCAATATTTGAGGGTTTTAAAGATAAATTTTTAGTATTTTCCATATCCTTTGCACATATTTTTTTGCCATTGCAGTGGGTGAATTAGTATACCTAGTTCTATCATATTTAACAGGTCGTGCCATGCACGGTTTATGGCACAACTTGACACAATGCATAACACAGCTAGTGATGGTAGAAACGATGAATTATTTCAACCGTATGTCAAAATTTGCAATGCATTTTCAGTGCATGAAACCTCTATAAATGGAGGTGCTTTTTGCCCATTTAGTGTAGAGTGAAGCAGCAAGTACAAGATGCTAAGCGTAGATCAGGCAAGAGTGAGAGAGTTCACCTCTAGTGATTTGTTTGGATTAGAGAAGAAAATGAGAGAAAAAATAATAATAAGGAAAATGAAGAGAAGAGAAAATAGAGAGAAATCTCTTCTTTCTTATTGTCTGAAGCAAGAGAAAATAAGAAGAAAGAAAACAAAATACATATAAAATGAGATATATATCCTCATTACAAAAAATATAAACATAACATTTTATACTAGCATGGACATCTTTGTTATTATAATATTTCCTCCCTTCGGTTAGCCTTTTCTCATCACTTGAGGAAAGAAAATTTTTTTGTGGGGCCAATGACTTTAGTTTTCTTTCCTATTCTTTTTTCTTTTAAACCAGATGAAAGAAAAATAACTAAAATGATATCATTTTCTTTCCATCGTTGTTCTCTCCTTTCTTTTTCTGCTGATCCAAACAATAGGTAAGAGTGAGAGAAAAGTATAGAGTGTGAAAATATACATCCAATAAATTTTAGATATCATCTCTATTATTCCTTGATACTACAATAATTACTCATAAAACTATAGTATTTGAATAAGGTTTCTTTAGGAAACATTATATTTATCTTTGTGTGAGATATGAAAATGATACTTTCTAATTATCCTGAAGACTTAAATTTGTTTTAAGTCCCTAAACAATTTAACTGAATCTTGATTTTATTGTTCCCTAAATTATTTTTTTATTTGGTTTTAATATGTCGTTAGACCGTCTATGTTACATTGAACTAGCTAGCACAGGGTGAATGCAAGATTTGGTCATTCAATCCCACATAGCTAGTAATAATACATGACAGTAGGACTAAATCAAGCTATATATATATTTAGAAATGTTTAGACCGAAAACCAAACAAAAAACATTTTGGGAATCAAAATCAAAATTTACTTATTTTTCAAAAATAAAAAACATATTTAAGCCTTATTCTAAATCTAGTGATATATTTTTGCTCATATTTATTATTGTTTCATTGCATGAATTGATAGGTCTAGTTCTATTATATTTACTTTGCTTCTCATTGCCTACAATTTACACTGTGAATTGATCTTGACCCCAACAAACGTCACCTTCTAAACTTTCCTGTAAACAAATGGCAATGTTAATTTTTTCTTGAGTAATTTTGTTTGTATATAGAAAATGGACAATAAAGGATCATCATCATATAGAAAGAGGCACAAAACATTTGGTGATCATGGATGGGCTGGGGTTAATACTCTGTTTTTCTTTCTCCATAGTGTCCACTCAATGTAATTTATTATGTACAAACAGTGACTTTTTTCTGATTTCAAATAGTTGTCAAGTATTTACAAAGTGTAAAATAGAATGATAAGAAAGTCTCACAATAACTATTATTTTATTTTTTCAATTGTAAAGTTATAAAATTAAAAACTATTGTGTGTTTGGTTGGAGGCATTTTACAAATAAAGTTCATGTATAAAAATTTCACATTTATGTTTACTCCTGATCAAACATATCGTTAGAATAAAAATGTATGTTTCATTTCTTTCTTCAAAACCTTCTCTCCAAAACATAAGTGTAATTTTTCGTAGCATAGATGACAAATTGGCACTCGCAAATTAAATTCCAAGCTACAATTTCTTGTATTCGGATTACGTACCTCCATACATGCACAAAGACTCAAATGCGTGCACAACACAGACACACATCCATGCAAATATTGGTTTTCCAACTAAATTCTTCCTCTTCTCTGGATATCCAAAATGTTGTATAGAATGTTAGATAATCAATGATATCTTTTCTATATTGGTTCATTTCTTTTTCAGGAACGAAAGTGAGGATATCAATCAGATCGTTGGGAGTATCACTCGATTGTTAGATAATACAGTATTGTTTGTTGCACAACATCCAGTTGGAGTACAACCTCGTATGCAACATGTGATCAAACTATTAAATTACCAACAATCAAAAGATGTTACCCTATTAGGAATATTGGGAATAGGAGGAATTGGTAAAACAACCATTGCCAAAGCCATTTACAATCAAATTCATCGCCATTTTGAAGGTTGTTGCTTTCTTCCAAATATTAGGGAATTTTGGGAGCAAAGTACTAGTCAATTAATTTATTTACAAGAACGACTTCTTTCTGACATCTACAAAACAACAAAAATAAAGATACATAGCATTGAATCTGGACAAATTATATTACGAGATAGACTTCGCCATAAAAGAATACTTCTTATACTTGACGATGTTGATAAATTAGACCAGTTGAAAGCTTTGTGTGGAGTCGTGAATGGTTTGGTCCAGGAGTAGAATAATCATCACAACAAGAGATGAACATCTACTTAAAGTGCTTGAGGTTCATCAAATATCTAGAATGTCGGAAATGGACAACAATGAATCTATTGAGCATTTTAGTTGGCATGCATTCAAACAAGCAAGTCCCAAAGAAGATTTTACTGAACTTTGTGAAAATGTAGTTGCATACTGTGGCGGATTGCCACTAGCCCTTGAAGTTATTGGGGCATTTTTGTTTGATAAGAAGGTGAACGAGTGGCAAAGTGTAGTGGAGAAACTCAAAAGAATTCCCAATGATCAAGTACAGAAGAAGTTACGAATAAGCTTTGATACTTTAAATGATGATACGGAGAAAGAAATATTTCTTGATATAGCTTTTTTCTTTATTGGGATGGACCGAGATGATGTAATACATATTTTAGATGAATATGATGCTGAAATTGGAATAAGTGTCCTTGTAGATCGAAGCCTTGTGACCGTTGACAATAATAACAAGCTTGGAATGCATGATCTGCTGCGAGATATGGGAAGAGAAATTGTTCGTGAAAAATCACCAAAGGAGCCGGAGGAGTGCAGTAGATTATGGTTACAGAAGGATGTACTTGATGTATTATCCAAACATATTGTAAGACCTACACATTTGGCATTTTTGTTTTTGAAAGAATTAGTGCCAAAATAAGCATATGTTTGATTGGATGGTGAAAATAAAAGATGTGTAATTTTACTTATGGAGTTCATCTATGCATGTAGTCTTTATCTCAACTTTTACCCTTCAATCAAACATATTATGAATATAATAAGTCTATTATACTCATTGGGTTTCTAAATTACATGATCTATTCATTTATATTTTTCTTTCTTCATATTATTTTACAGGGTACAAAAGCTGTTGAGGGACTGACTTTGAAGTTGCCAACAATCAATTCGATTTGTTTGGAGACCAAAGCGTTTAAGAATATGAAGAGGCTTAGATTACTTCAACTTGTTAATGTGCAACTCGATGGAGATTATGAAGATCTTTCAATGGATATAAGATGGCTTTATTGGCATGGATTTCCTTTGAAATACATACCTCCAGACTTTTATCAAGGAAGTTTAGTTGCCATTGAGTTACAATCCAGCAATCTCAGATTAGTGTGGACAGAGACCCAGGTACACATTTCGAGTGTTTGTCTTTCAAAACTGATCTATCACACACCAAAATTTTTCATCCTCCATACACTGGTTAATCATTAATGATATACAAGTTTCAGGTTAATCATGCGTATTTGATAAATGAAAATTTTGTATGTAATTAATCTGGTGTAAACAAAATATTTTTTGGCATGAGAGAATTTCGTTATTGTTTATCTTTCATCGATTTTATTCAGTTGTATTTTTGACGATTGAACTTCTTTCATCTTTTCTTCGATTTTATTCAATTGAGTATAAATTTAAATAGCCTCTCATACCAGAACCAAAAAAAAAAAAAAAAATAGCCTCTCATGTATATAGTGCCACTATTTTAATATAGTCAAAAACTCTATTTTCACCCTTTGTCTTTTAGTGATATTTCAACTTTATCCAAAAGGATTTTTTTTGGTTTCAATTTCGTTTCCAATATTTTGATAATGCCTCAATGTTGTCTTAGTTGATAACAATATCAATTTTTTTAATGAAGATTGCTGATCCAGCTCTAAGGTGCTCAATTTTATCTCATATGAATATCATGTCGTGTATAAAAACTTTATTTTCATCCTCAATCCTTTAAACTTTAGTTTTTGTAGTTAAAAATTGTCTATAAATAATATCAAATTCATTTCGATAAGAATGATTAGATAAAAATAGAACTTCAACTTGCATAACAAGACATCAACATAAGACAATAATGAATATTTTAAAGCCGAATAGTAGTATTTATTAGTAAAATTGATAATGTTTGCTGATAGGACAATGTAGAAACATTATCAAAATGTTAGGAGCAAAATTGAAACAAAAAAAACTTCTGGGACGAAATTGAAATATCATTAAAAGATAAGGGATGAAATAGAGTTTTGCCTTTAATATTAGCACTTTTTAGAGAGGTTAAGGGATGCTTTAAAATTATTGTAGGTTAAAATAAAAATAAAAAGGATAGTGTTATTTGAACATTTAAGAATGAGTGTAAGGTGTCCTATTTGAACACTCAACCTATTATTGTTATGAGATGGTAGTCTCCACTCATCTCACTTATCTATACATTTTATACCTATTGTTGGATGTTCAAATATATAATAACATTATTGAAATCACAAACTACCTTGTTCTCTAACTTATCTCTCTCTCTCTCTCTCTCTTTTTTTTTTTCATTTCAGCTCCTGGAGAAGTTGAAAGTTCTCAATCTTAATCATTCTCATCACTTGACACAAACACCTGACTTTTCATACTTGCCGAATCTTGAAAAGCTATTACTCAAAGATTGTCCAAGTTTGTCTGCGATTTCAAATACCATTGGACATCTCAAAAGAATTCTTCTAATAGATTTGGAAGATTGCACAAGCCTTTCTAACCTTCCAAGAAGCTTCTACAAGTTGAAATCTCTGAAAACTCTCATCATTTCTGGATGCTCAATGATTGACAAATTGGAAGAGGACCTTGAACAGATGAAATCCTTGGTAACTTTGATTGCTGACAAGACTGCAATAACACAAGTGCCGTTTTCCATAGTAAGATCAAAAAGCATTGGATATATTTCTCTGTGTGGTTATGAAGGATTCTCACGTGATGTGTTTCCTTCTCTCATTTGGTCTTGGATGTCTCCAACAAACAATCCCTCATCCCTAACATATGGGGGCCCAGAAATTGTTCCCATAGATGTACCAAGGCTTCGAAGTCTTTGGGTGGAGTGTGACTCAGATCTTCAATTAAACGGAGGTGTAGCAAGAATTTTGGCTACCTTACATGCCACATATGGCAAGGAATTGGAAGCAACACCAACTACATCACAGGTCTCAAATATCAGAAGTTCAGCACTAATTAATTTTCGCAGTCAATTTCACATTTCTGGACCACTCAAGTCTCTTTTAATTGAAGTTGGAATCAAGAGCCAAGCCACCAATAGCCTTAGGGAAAGAATTTTGCAGGTTTGTTTCCGAAAATCTCTCTCGTATATATTTAGGGTGAAATATATTTGCCTCCCCTTAAATTTAGGTCATATGGTTTTGCATTGATTTTTCAAAATATATATTATCATCTAAATTTTTTAAACATGCAAAACAACCCTCAACATAATTTTGGTAACTTTTGAATGTATAATTTATGTGTACTTAACCCTTGATATTTCTAATTTATGCAATTGAATACCTTGCTTTTGAAATTTCATATGCGCTTAACCCCATAATTTTTTTAATTATGTGCAATTCAACACCTTGCTATATACAACCTAAAGTTTTGCATTATTTGGAAACTCAAGGATTTTTTTTGGCACTATTTGTAAAGTTTAGGATATTGCAATCATATTTTAAAAAATCAGAATATAAGCTATACATGATCTAAGTGTAAGGGCTAAAATACATTTGATCCTACTTTTTATGATATTTTTTGCTTCAAAAGAAATATTGAAACACATACATGATACATTAAATTTAATTTTAATATATTATTACCGTTAATAACAGATAACATAACACTGCTAATATAGCTTTTAAGATAACTATGATTAAAGATAAAACTATTAGTAATGATATAATTAATGCATGCATGATAGAAATTAGAATGATTGTGTGAAATATTGTTTGTTTAAAAAATATCAAAATTAAATTCTAATATATATTGTACTTCCCGTAAAAACTAGTAAATAATTTATTGATCTTGTATATAGGGGTTTAATTTTAATATACTATGTTTTACTCTATTAACAACAATTTTTAATAACATAAATTCATATGATTGGATGACAATGAATAAATTTTTTATAAAATCACACACACACACATATCATTTGTCAAGATCAAGGCATCATTGGCATAAGTTTAAAAAACAATTGGTACATTATTAAATGACTTTTATTGGCGAAATTTTTTTACACAACTCATCATTAGGTTGTAAATTCATATCTTATAAGTTATATCTATAAAACTTAATATTAATTCAAAATTATTGAATATATTTTTAAGGTTTTATTATTCCGTATATTCCCGTAATTTTTTAGCAGATTAAAAAGAAGTTCTTATATTTTAAAAGATTGCAATTGGTTATATTTATAGTTTTGTAATTTTTATTAGGTCGCTATCGTTATAGAATTCTAGCTATTTTAGGTACTTAGAAACAAAACTTTATATATGGATCATTTGAACTTTTCTTTTTTTTTTAAATAAAAACTTAAAATTAATTTATATCTAACTTTATATATATATAAGGTTTTGAAAATAAATTGTCCTAACTTTAATAATATACGGATAGATTTAAGTTAATTACTGGCTCAACTCATAAACTAGCTAGATCAAGGTGATTTTGACATAATAATACTTCATTAATTATTTCATTAAGTACTATGTATTTTAATTATATGATTTTAACATTTTTTGTTGTGCAGAAATTTACCAGTGGATCTGATGATTGTTTGGTACCTGCTGACAAATATTGGTTAACCTTCGATTGCGAAGGTTCTTCTGTAATTTTCAACGTCCCTCATGTGAATGGATGTAGCTTGAAGACAATGATGTTGTGCATTGTCTATTCTTCCTCAGACACCATCACTTCAGAATGTCTTAAAAATGTGTTAATCATAAATTACACAAAGTCCACTATTCAACTCTATAAGCGAGACACACTAGCCTCTCTAGAAGATGAGGAGTGGCAAAGCATAATTTCAAATCTGGAGCCTGGTAACAGAGTGGAGGTCTTGGTTGGTTTTGGGCACGAATTCACTGTGAAGAAACAACAGTTTATCTCATATATGATGAACCAATTGACCAACACATGGAGCACTTTGATGCGGATGTTATTGTTTCCGGTGGTAATTATATAGCTTTTGGTAGTGATGATATGGCAATAGAAAAAAATTTCAGTGTTTCTGATGGTGATAATGTAGCTGCAAAGAAGAAATGTTCTTGTTTCTGGTGGTGATCTGATATGCCGCGACATAATATGAATAAGCAGGATCGTTCCATGGAGATGAGAATGTAAGTGATAATAGTATGAGTTATATTATTTGTACATAGAAACTTTAATGAGCACAAGTGTAAGAATTATTTCTTAGACATTGTCAAAATGGTATCATGCAGGAGTAGAAAATAAGAACAACCAAATCTAAACTTGAGAGAATGAGAATTTCATCTCTAAGCGTGTTTGTTATAGAATGAAAACTTGTATGAAGTATACATCGGAGTTAGTTTACATACAGCTAAGAGTGCTAACTAGATTAGTTGGATAACTGTCATGGCTAATAGTCTTAGTGATGGTGGTGAATAAACTAACTCAACTAACTTGTAACTGAACCAAGTAACCACTTAGCCTCCTTCCTTTCTGAGTCTGAAGATCTAGACTCGAGTGACATCCCCCACAAGCTGGTATATGTGAAAGTTTAACATGACAAGCTTGGAGTGAATGTTCTGAAATGGACCAGGAGCTAAAGGTTTTGTGAGTATGTCTGCCAATTGATGAGCTGACTGAATAGGCAATAGATGAATGTCCCCACTTTGAATGTTATCTAGAACAACATGGCAATCGATCTCAATGTGCTTAGTTCTTTCGTGGAAGACAGGATTTGCTGCTATATGAAGTGCACTTTGGTTATCACAATAAATAACACAAGATTTGGAAGTAGATAGTTGAAAGTCCTTCATGAGATATCTTAACCATTGTGCTTCACAAGTAGCCATGGCAAAGGCTCGATATTCCGCTTCAACAGATGATCTTGCTACAATTTGTTGTTTCTTACTTTTCCAAGATATTAGTACATTCCGACAAAAAACATTGGCTAAAGATTGATCTTCTACTTGAGCTACAAGGCACCCCAATCAGAATCAACAAATCCGTGAGAAGGAGATGAAGGGTGAGGGAAGAAAGTCCGAGCCGGGAACCCTTGAGGTATCTTAGAACTCTATGAGCAGCTTGATGATGAGCAATGAAGGCACTCAAGAAACTGACTAAGTCGCCAACCACATAGCAAATATCTGGCCTGGTGTGTGTCAAATAAATGAGCCTAACCAATCTTCTATATGATGTAATGTCAGAGAGTAAGGACCAGACTCCTTAGCCAATTTCAGAGTATAGTCCATAGGAGTAGAGATTGGTTTACAGGCTAGCATACCAGTGTCTTCAAGGAGATCTAGGCAATACTTTCTTTGGTATAGAGAGATGCTAGTCTTATTCCTAGCAATTTCCATACCAAGGAAGTATTTGAGGTTGCCCAAATCCTTTATTTTAAATTTTTCATCCAACAGGGTCTTCATATGTTGTATTTTAACCACATTGTCACCTGCCAAAACCAAATCATCAACATATACCAATATAGCAGTAAATCCTAATGAGGTAGTTTTGGTAAATAATGAGTAATTATATTTTGATTGGATGTAGCCCGAAGCAATTAGGACTGAGGTCAACTTAGCATTCCATTGCCTACTAGCTTGTTGAGCCTAGAGAGATTTTTGAAGTTTGTAGACCATACCAGGTTGGGGAACATCTAGTCCTGGAGGTACTTGCATGTAAACTTCTTCATCAAGGTCACCATGGAGAAAAGCCATATTGATATCCAGTTGTTGAAGATGCCAACCCTTGGCAGCAAGAGCCAGGAACATTCTAAGGTTGTCATCTTAACAATAGGACTAAAGGTTTCAAGATAGTCAATACTTGCGTTGAGTGAAGCCCTTGGTAACAATGTGGGCTTTGTGTCTCTCTATTGAACCATCGGGCTTAAACTTGACCTTGAAGACCCACTTGTAACCTATTGTTCTTTTGTCATGAGGAAGAGAAGTCAAAACCCAAGTTTTGTTTTGCTCCAAAGCATTGAGTTAAGCTGAAATGGCATCTTTCCAACAAGTTGAACCACTGCCTCCTCATAGGTCTTTGGTTCAGGTTTGGAGGACAAAGCTAAAGAGAAATGCATATGATTTTTGGAAAGGGATGCATATGACAAATAGTTTGAAATAGGATATCTTACTGAGGAAGATGGATGAGTTGTATTTTGAGTGGCTAGTGTATAGTGATAATCTTGCAAATATGTTGGTGGTTTCCTAGGCTTGGATGATTTTCTAGGTTGAGTAATGCTAGACTTGGGTAAGGAGTGATGATGTGTTGTGGTGTTGTCAAATAAGTGTGGTTCTGTAGCAATTGTGCTAGAGGGATATGTTCATAGTTTGTTACGTGTGGTTCTGTGCAACAATAGGTGTAGGGTGAGGGATAGCTTGATGGTTTGTAGTTGAGTGGGTAGGTGTGGTAGGACAGGTTGTGTAGAAGGTAAGGTTATGGGTATGGTAGTGGGTAGAGTGGTGTAGGTGAATGGGTTGTCATAGGTATGGTCAATGGGTGGTGTAGCTTGTGTAGTAGGATTTGACTTAGGTCCTGGAGATGAGTGCTCATTTTGAGAGAGGGAAAACATGTTCATAAAAGACAACATTTCTAGAGACAACACTATTTGGTATTGATGTCAAGTAGGATAAATCCCTTGGTTCCTTGCTGAAAGCCTAGAAAAATGCATTTTCTGGATCTGGGTCAAATTTCTTTCTATTATGTGTTAAGGTTTATGCATAAACCAGAACCAAATGGTTTGAGTTGTTGTAAGTCAGGTAATTTGTCATATAAAACTTTGAAAGGTGAAAGATTTTGTAAAAAGAACTAGGTTGTCTATTAATCAAATGGATGGCATGTGAAATTGCAAAATTCCATAAGCAAAGTGGAAGATTAGATTGAAAGACAAGTGCTCTTGCAACACTTAGTATGTGTTGATGTTTTCTCTCAACAATGCCATTTTGTTGAGGTGTTTAAACACAAGCTTGTTTGGTGCAGTATTCCTTTTGATTTGTAAAATTGAGTGAGATTGAACTTGGACCATTATTAGTCCTAATACATTTTTTATGATGCCAAATGAGTTGAAACAAAACTAACAAAATTCTGCACCAAGTTGGATGCCTCTAATTTGGCCTTTAGAAAATAAGTCCAGGTAAACCTTGATTTATCATCAACTACTTTTAAAAAATATTTATGTCCAACAGGAGATAATGTAGAAAATGGACCCAAATATCCATATGAATAAGATCAAAAATTTTATTAGATGTGGTAGTACTTGTACAATAAGGAAGCCTTTTTGGCCTAGCAAGGTGACAACTATCATATGGCTTATTGTTTCTAGAAATCTGATATAAGGGAACTTTTCCTTCATTATACAAAGCTTATCATTTGCAATATGACCTAATCTAAGGTGCCATAGTGTGCTTTCAGAGTTGACCTGTATGGTGTATTTGTGAAGTGGTGGATGGAGTAAGTGGTTGCAGATTGTGTCATTGCATACAAGCCACCTTGGATGCTAGCCGCACCAATCATCCTTAGGGAAAGACAATCCCAAATATTACAAGACATAGCATCAAATGTAAATTGACAATGCAAAGCTAAAGTGAGTTTAGATACAGAAAGTAAGTTGAAGCTAAAGGAGGGAATGTAAAGTACATTGGTAAGATAAAGATTTTTAGAAAATATTATGGTACCAGGCAATATCTGAAAGTAATGGTTCCATTAGGTAATTTGACTTCAATTGGTTTGATTTTATGGTAATTGTGAAACAAAGACATGGAAAATGTGACATGATCAGGAGCACCTGTGTCTATGACCCAGGTGTTGGATTTTATGCATGAAAGTGACATGATATATGTAGTACCTCCCATTGTGGGGTTACTGGTGAGGCTGGTGGTGACATGGTTGATAGCATGAGGAGTGAGTGAGTCTTCTTGTTGAAGTAATGCCATTAAAGCTTGTCTTTGCTCAGGAGTAAGCAAAAACTTAATCTTGAACTTGTCTCCTTTGATGAAGAAAATCACTGATGGTGCTGAACTGATGTTACTATAGGTGTTATTTTGCTCATCCTCAGTTGCCACATTGTTAATGACACCTTGTCTTTGCTTGAGGTGAGGAGGAAGGCCATGCTTTATGTAGCATGTATCAATGAGATGACAGGTCTCCACAATGTGAACACATCTTAGAGTGTTGACCTCGACCTCTTGTACTTTTTCCACCAAAATTTGCAGGATGTCCCCGCCTCTTCCTTTTTTGGAGCAAATGTTGCAGGAGTGACATTGTTAGCAATAATGGCAGAGGTTGCTAAGATCTTGGATTCACTTGAGTTCAATTGCCTTTCTTGCTAAGTCATCAAGGATAGAATCTCATCTATATCAGGTAAAGGTTTCATAAGCATAATTTGTGACTTAGCTTGAGCATATTGCTCAATGAGTCCCTGAAGGAACCTAACTATGTAGTCACTTCTTCTGGAATCTCTCATTACTCTAAGACCACATGTGCAATGACCAATGCAGGGACACACGGGATAGGCCTAAAACTATCAAGTTCTTCCTACATAGCCTTTAACTTGGTGAAGTATGCAGTTATAAACATATCACCTTGTCTTGTTGCAAACATCTCTTCCTGGAGTCAGCTATTCTATAGATGTCTCCTTAATGCTATCTTTTCTTTAAATCTCTCCACAAATCTGAGGCTATTTCTCCCAAGCAACACTTTGTAAAATTTCAGGACTTAAAGATTGATGAATCCAATATACTACAAATGTATTACACTTATCCCATGCAAGAAGAATGGATAATCTTCATTGGGCTTAGGTAAAGTTCCATCTATGAAAGGCAATTTATTCTTTCCCTTTAATGCAAAATGCATTGCTTTAGCCCAAAAATGATAATTATGTGGGGTTAGAGTTAAAGAAATGAGTGAGGTAATTAGATTCTCACTCGGGTGCAAAAAAAAATGGGTTCATATGATCAGTAAGGGGTTGTAAGATGAATGAACTACTAGAAAGTGACCCATCATCGGGTTATTGGATGAGTAAGATTAATTGGAATTTGACCAAAAGATTGAAATGGAACCTGAAATGCTCATGCGAAACATGTTGTTATGCAGTGGAACTTGATTCAAGATTGGAATTTGGTGCAAGGCTGGACCTTGTTGTAGAACTGGTTCGCCATTTGAAGGTTGAGAATTGGCCGAGGAGCTTGCCGAATCTCGGATTCTTGAACATGATCAGACATGATGAATGTGATAGAGACGCAAGGAGAAGCTCTTGGTGCTCTTTACCATGTCAAAATGGTATTACGCTTAGCAGAAAATAAGAGCAAGCAAATCTAAACTTGAGAGAATGAGAATTTCATTATGCTCCAAGCGTGTTTATTACAAAATGAAAACTTGTATGAAGTATACATTGGAGTTAGTTTCTATACAGCTAAGAGTGCTAACTAGATTAGTTGGATAACTATAATGGCTGACGTCTTAGTGATGGTGGTGAATAACTAACTTAACTACCTTGTAACTGAACCAAGTAACCACTTAGCCTCCTTCCTTTCTTGAGTATGAAGATCTAGACTCGGTAAGAACACACTCACAAAAAAGAGTGTGGAACCCATAAATGAATAACTATATTTGATAAAGTTGATAAGACATACTTTTTTTATGAGTGTGCTTAAATATAATGTGCTAGATTTGTGTCTATTCTTCTATATAACATGCATATGAGTCTATCACAATGTGTGAAACCCTACTTGGTTGGGATTAGCTATCTAATAGTGGATAAGATGTTTAGCAGGTGTGGTTGTACTCAGGTGGGTCTTATCACATGTTAAGGGGCTTGAGGTTTTTAGTTCGGGCTTGGTGCTTTCGTTGGTTTTAGCATTTCAAAAATGTTATTTCAACATTCAAAAATAGTGTCAAATTGGAACATCCACTCTAGTACAATTAAATGTGATAGATTGGTGGAAAAGTTAGGCCCCATCATATCCAACGGTTCACTTTTGAGTTTAATAATAATATTCTTTAAAGTTGGGTGCATTTGGAAGCTGGTGTGGCAATGTTTCATGGGAGTTTCATGTTGAGTTCAGTGTTTTAAATCATTACAAAAAAAATGATATAATATAAATTAAGAATTTTAGAAGTAACAAAAATAGTTTTTTCTACATTCTAAAAAACAATCAAATATGAATCATATCCCCTGTTTTACCTATTTAATATACATATTATAGGTATATAAATAGATAGATTGATTAGAAAAATGAAAAATATTTTGGGAAATTTATTATTATCTTAGTAAGGCTGAGACTTCACCATTGAAGTTTACTCATAACCAATTCAATATTAAAATGATTTATCTTGCTTAATTAGCATTTTAATTTCTTGTCCAAAGAACATGCTTCCTGATGTTTTAGTCTTTACGGAATATTTTTCTTTCTAAAATATGATGAGTAAATAGAATGGTTTGCTTAATAAACTGTAAATAGTTACGGAATGATTTGCTACATAGTTATTAAAATAGTTAGTGATTTGCTTAATAAACTGCAAATAGTTAGTGATTAAAATATATATTTGATAACTAAATAAACAATAGTATAAATATTGGATAAATAGAATGAACAACTACATACTTCCAAGACGATAAGAGTAAGTTTCATCAACTTAATCCAAGAAACCTTCACTTATATACGGATTTGTATTGTGAATATTCCTAGAACAATACAGAACCAATAATTTTTCCACCTAACTATGGTTAACAGCTCTTACTCACTAAGCTAAAATGATATCATTGTTTATTATTATTATTATATAGAAAAGCACGTTTACATATGACAAAGGCCAGTAGCATATATGCAGGTGTAAGTCAACAGGTTTTGGCCTTGTCCTCGTCAAGTTTCTTCTCACCTGTTGAGTCACCGAATTCCTTTCATCTCTGGACTCTAATTCATGTCTTCCCAATCCAGAAGTACTCCCGATCCAAGGTGGATCCACGATGTCTTTTTGAGTTTCAGCGGCGGCTTACGTGCCAGATTCACTTCAGGTCTCTATAACTCTCTCACATATGGAGGGGTTTCTGTTTTCTCGGGCAATGAGGATTTTCCGAGTGACCAGATCTCACCTTCTGTAATTCAAGCAATCCAAGTGTCTCGAATCTCTGTCGTTGTTTTCACAAAAAATTATGTTGAATCAACATGGTGTCTGCAAGAGTTGCAGGAAATAATGAGGTGTAGCAGAACCAGAGGCCAGAGGGTTGTACCAGTGTTCTATGATTTAGATCCCTTAGACGTACGTAATCAGAGAGGCGAGGTTGAAGAAGCTTTCGAAAATCTTTTGGAAAGAATCTCAGAGGACAAAGTCAAAGTTTGGCGGGCAGCGCTCCAAGAAGCTACAAATATTTCAGGATTCGACCTGCATAATTCCAGGTTTTCCAATATCAATTCTGTTTATTTATTTACTGGATATTTGACCGTACGTTGATGATAATAAAAAATATTTTATTGATCATTAAAGAAAATAAATAATAATTTATTTAAATATATCTTATAGAAAATTGAATATATAAATTTATTTTGAAAATAAACTACTAACTAAATAAATGGCAAAAAATATAAATGTATCATTCTATTTTATATATTTTTGAATATCATGTTTATAAGGCTGAAAAAATCTCTATAGATAATTTATAACTAATAATAAAGAACCTATTTTATGAATATTTTGGACATTTTAAAAGTTAAAATTGTTGAATAATAAAAAATAATAAGTGAATAATTTTACTATATTATGAGTTATTGGTTATGACAATCGGTATTATGAGAAAGGGGACATATTCCACGTATGCCCCGGTCTCTGTTTGAAATTTTGCCTCTGACCCCATCCCATCCTGATCCTCGTAGGGATTTGAATCCTTATTGATATTCATGAGTTTATTAAAAATTTTTAAGAGAAATATTAAAAATATTTTGAAATTCAAAAGATAAATATCCATAGTAACCAATACTATTAATGCAACATAATCTAAATTAAAATAAAAAAATTCATACATAATGCAAATCTAACAAAGATAATTGAAAAATAAAGGTGTGTTACTCCCGTTTGTTTAACAAATTGGGAAGTTTCCTCTGTTGATCATCCCTAACAATTGGGCAAGCTTGTTTTGAACATTGAGGCTTATGAGTTCATCAGCACCTCCTATGAATTGCTGTCCTATGAACATTGCTGGCACAGTTGGGCGGTTACCAAGCTGGACCAGTGCCCTCTCCACTTGCTGCCCATTTGGCAGCTTGTCAACCTCAATCACTGCAGGGTTGGCACCAAAGCTGCATATCAGAGCCTTCACTGTATGGCTCATGCAACAAGTGCTCTTGCTGAAGATCACCAATGGCTTGTCAGCAGTCAACATTGTCAACACATCCATTACTAATAATACAAATACAATATATAGCTTATAATAATATAATATAATATAGGGTAAATTACATTATTTTGGTTTGTGGAAATACAACTCAATTCCTTCTATTTGTCCACATTCACTCACACCAACCTCTACTTGTCAAATTTTAACTATTTATATGAGAACTTCACATAACACTGATAATAAACTTTACAAAATGACATTTTTATGATATTAACTGTTTTTAATTAATAAAATTATAAAAATACCCTTAAACTTAACCGAATGGACAGGTATTTTTTATAATTTTATTAATTAAAAACTTAATATCACAAACATGTCATTCTGTTAAGTTTATTATAGTGTTCTGAATTGGGAGTGAAAATATTAATATAAATACTTAAAATTTGACAAGGTACCTGTGAGTGTCAGGTGAATGAATAGAATGTGCTGTGTCGCATTTCCACAAACCTTAAGGGAGGTGAGTGTAATTTACCCTATAATATATAGGCTGGTAACTAGCTAGAGAGAGTGAGAAATTTAGGTGAGTATATATATGATTTAAGTGAAGTGAAGATTTTGGTTCGGTTTGGTTTGCTATGTGGAACTTGAGATCAAGGGGAGGTCTATTTATACCAGCTTGCAGCTGGTTTGTTCTTGTTGATGAGTTTGGAAGGTTTCTTTCACTCACATCTAGAAGAATAAACGTTTTTAAAAGGTTATGTCATCAGTGGAATCCCAAAATTGCCCTTTCTGAATGCTTGATTGTAACCCCATATATATGCTTTGCAGAGTGAATGTAAGAGTAACTCGGGTTGAGTCAATGTATCCAACCCAAGTTCTTGGGTATGTTACGCATAACACAGCACTTTCATTGGCAATATTTACCTTGGAAAATTTGGCACATTCAATATTTACACCTTGTTAGAAATTTCCAAAATGTACAGTAGCATCAATAGTATAATATAGGTGGGTTGGGGCTAACTTTATAGTAAGTGGGTCAATCATTGCCTCATTTTAAGCATTGATGAATTTTAAAATTTTTACAAGTCTAGGCCCATTAGCTAGTCCCCGCTGGCTCACATGGGCTTTTACCCTTGTGAGCTTTTTGTAGTTGTGGGCTTTTTGCTCCTTATGCCTTGCCTACTCCTTAGGTGAATCCTGAGGGTTGGCCCATTTACATTATCTCGGTGCAACTTGTTTGCTGTCATTTTGTTTTAAATATGTTTGCTCTAATTGTATCAAAGAGGTTAATACACTATGAAAATGACGACTTGCTGTTTTAGCTAATCGTCGAAAGAAGAACGTGACTGCACTATTTATAATATTATGACCAATTAAATATAAAAACTTTGCAACTTGTTCTTCAATTGTTTCTGTTGTGTTGGTCTAGTCCCCCTTCCCTTTGTAATATGCTAGACAATCTACAAATGCTTTGGGACTCATACGAATTATATCACGACATCTTTCATTACCCACAAGGTGTCTCATTATGTCATCGCGTGCTCGTTCTCTTTCTTCTCTTATGGCATTGGAAATATAATTTCTTCTACGTTGTTTTTACAACATATACCATATGGTAACAAATCATAGAAGTTGTATGATGGTCATATGAAACATATGTTGCATTAAAAAATATGTGTGTTTCATATCTCCACGAGCCATCTATTTGGAATTATAAAGTGAAATCAAACATAGATAATAGCTACTATAAGTCAACTTGAAGACATATAAAAGAAGCATTGGATCCATGGTTCTATGAGCAATTGGAAGTAAATCACAATTTTCAAATAAAAGCCAGAACTAGACACTTAATATTTTCTGTTTTTTCAATAATCATAGAGCAGTGAAAGTGTTACATGGATTGCACATACCTTCTGATAACAGTGAGCTTTCCCTTTCTATGAACAATGAGCTTTCCACTTCTTCACCTTGGAAAAAAATAGATAAATAATGGTATTGTGAACATTCGTATGATGATGACCTTCATCCATTTCAGCATTTTTATTCATGATGCACCCATTAACATTAGTATCCTTGGTATTTGTATCCATCAACAACCACACATACACACACAATAACACACAAAAATAAAATTGAAGCCCCAAAAGTTTTTGAGCAATCTTGTTGGGATTTGATAGAAATCTGTTTGACCCAGCAGACTGAAAATCAAAATTTTCCACAAAAAAGGAAGAAAGATAAAAACTTTTTGGATTGGAGACAAAAGAAAGAGGTCAATGCATTCTTCACGACGGAGGTGCCAATTGATGCAGAGAGAGTGGGAAAAACAATAAGAAAGGAGGAAGAATAACATTTGATCACGGTGACAATAATGATGCAAATTCCTACACCCAGATACAAAACTTTCATGTCAAAAAATGAGGAACAGTATTGTTTAAGAAGGATGGTAAAAAAAAATGCAATAGAAAGAAAGTAGCTTTGAAAATGAAATGAGAATGTGAGAAGGTACAGAGAGTAGAACGAAGGAAAGAAAGGATAGATGATGAAGTGCCAATAGAGAACCTTGCTGAAGCAGCTATACTATGCTAGTTACAGAGGTGAGAAACATCTTCTCGATGGTAGAGGAAACAAATAAAATGGGCTCTATTTTGTTGTGTT
>JAMLFY010000801.1:0-23368 GCA_030441495.1 Dalbergia oliveri
ACCACAAATTCCAGTCCAGATTCTAGTTTCTCGGAATTTTTAGCCCTAGGAATTGACTGATTCAAGACCCAAGAAAATTCACAGTGACATTTCAAGGTGTCCTTAACTCCTCATAAAAATTTCAGGGGCTGGATCAATCAATTTCTAGGATAATAAAATCGGTAATTTTGTTGCTTCAGTTTCAGCACAAGGACAGCACCAGTTACATTTCGGTTCTTGAATTTTTTCAGGCAGCAAACTTCAATATAAACACCAAAAATTTTTTATGGGACTAGCCTAAGATGTAGGTTGAACATACATTTTTTTCAGCTCACGAAAAGACCTACAACATATCCAGAAAATTGAAGATTCCAACTGCCTACAAGCAGTTCGAAAATCCAGCCTGCAAGTCCAAACTTTCTTTGATAAAAACCCCTTTTTAACACAACCCAAACCCACCACCAAAATTTACACATCAATACCAACATGATATCAACCAAAACAATCAGGAATTTCGGACTTAGGGCATGTCCAAACAGGTTAGAAAAATTTCACAAAAACAGGCAGCAAAACCCTACTTGTGGAGACTAGTGTGCCTTTGCTCTTGATTGCTTCAAGAGGATTGCTCTTCACTTCAAACTCTTCAAACCACCCCAAATCCTCCTATAATCAGTGATGGATGAGATGAAAAGGATGAGGTTTTTGGAATTCCAATCGGATAGAATTGTAGAGGTGGGAGTGTAGATCAACTTTAGTGAAGGAAGTTTTGGGTTTTGTTGATTCTAAGCTATGGTTTTTGCAAGATGAAGTCAAGGTGAAGCTCTTGGCTATGGAAGCTCTTCCTCCTCTGGTTTCCTTGCTGTTTGGCCGAGTTTATGCTTGGATTTTTCAAGGAAAATTGGTGACTAAGCTTGTATTAATGGCAAAGCAAGATATTTGTTAAGAAATCATGATGACTTGGTGACTAGGCTATGATGGATGGCTAGGATTTGATCTTGGATTTCAAGATCAAATCTTGGCCTTCCACTTGTCTCAAATGGATAATATCCATTATAAATCATTTATCAATAATGTTAGAAATGTCTTCTGTCTGAGAACACACACCAAATCTCATCGAAACGTTAAATCATAACCGAATTCCGAAATTTAATTCTAGGTATAAAATTATCATTCCCACACCTTTCTAATCTTATTCTCATATTTTCTTAACTTCGGGCACCTCCTGTGTCCCAATCTCCTTTGTCCGGCCCCGCCGCAAAGTACTATTCACGTTTTTTTTTTTTTTGTACTCCCTCATGGAGGTATTCTCATCACAACTTCCTGTCAGAAATTCAATATTTCCATTCACCATTCCTCAATTAATTTCTAAAGAAGCTAGGGTGTTACAAATTACGTTTTACCCTAAGAACAGTGTACAGTGCCCTAATGAACAATCAGCTTTAACCTAAGCAATATTAGGCTCAATCGAAGATTAATTTATTTCGATAATTAATCTAGAGTCAAAATGATTTATTAAGGTTGATTAGAAACTAAAATTGCTTAGTCAAGTTCTAATTACATTCTTTAATTCAAGATGTCTAATCAAGTAAAGAATGAGTGTTTTTTCTCTCCAATTTCCTTAGATCAAGGAAATTTGTTACCACCTTTTTGACCAAGAGAATTATTTTAAAATTGTTAATCTAGTTAAATTTCCCCCCAAAAGCCACAAATTTTGAGTTCAAATTTCATCCAAAAAGGCTATGCAAAAGCTAGATTTGACTACACCTAAGCTAACACTTTAACCAAGCTTCCAAGACAAGCTTTGGAAGATATTTTCCTTCCCTCCAAGGCCAAATGAATTTCTGCCAGCCTCCCCCCAAATTAGCCACAACATTTCATTCTTTATAAATAACACACATTGGAAAAGCTGGCCATTTTTTTAGATCATTTGCAAGTTGTGCACTTCCTTATTTTCTCAATTTTCTTCCTTCTAAGTTCTTTTTCCTCCCCCTCAAAGAAAGCTTTCCACCGCCACAAACCACCATAAACCACCTTGAACCACCACCCCCTCACCTCAAACCACCTCTCAAACACTCAATCTTTCCATTTCTAAGCTTGTTTCCTCAAGGAAAAGTCCTTTCCCTTGGTTTTTCCTCTTGGCTTAACCTATATCCCCAACAAAGAGAAGATTTTGTCTTCTCATTTCCTTCAAAGGTCAAGCTTTCTTTTATCTCTTTTAAGGTTTCATTTGGTAGGGGTTTTCTTTCAAGTTTTCTTTACTTTCTTTGAGAAAAGTTTCTAGTTTTCTCTTGGTTTCAAACTCTTGTTCTTCTCCTTTGTATTTTTGCCATGAGGCCATTTTACAAACCAATCTTTAGCTTGATGATGAGGTCTCATGGAGATAGTTTGGTGTTTGCCATGAAGAGAAACCTCTAAAGCTTGGAACTTGGTTGGACCATATACAAACTCGATTTTTCCTTTCTTTGCAAGTTCAAAGTTTTGGTTTTTCATTTCCTTTCCTTTATGTTCCGTTTCTCCTTGGTTTTTCCTAGTTCAAAGTTTTGGCCTTTATTCCTCTAGGTTTCGGTTTTTCCTTTTGCCTTGTCCAAGCTTTGGTTTTTATTCTTTTTTCAATGGTTTCGGTTTTCCTTTCCTCTCTTGAACAAAGTTTGCTAAAAATGTTAAGGTAGTCCTTTTATGTTTGTTTGAAAGGTTGTCTCTTGAAAAATCGTTTCCTTGAGCTTGATGATGGTGTTCGAAGAACATAAGACTTCCTTGGTGTCTTGATGCTAAGAACTCAAAGCTCACTTTATGATACATAATGGGTTGAGGCTTTTATGTTCCTTTAAAGTCCTGAAGAGCTCTAGTTAAGATTAAAAAGGAGTTGCATTCATGTTTACTTTTATTCTTTGCATAGCATGTTTATTTTCAAGCTATCACTAAGCAACTTAAAGATTAAAATAAGAATGTGCATCATCACTTAATAAATCTCAAAGCCTACCTATTTCAACCTTAAAGTTGATTGTTGATTTGGAATAAACACCCCAAGAGGCCTAGAGCACTAAAATAAAGAATTGAACCTTGCATTTCATGTTTACTTTCTTGTCTATCATGTTTATATTTTACGCCATCACTTAAACTCTAAAGATAATAAAAGAGTGCACCTCATATTTATTTTATGCTCTCACTTTATTTTCTAAAAGAAGAGTAAAATGAGTTGCATAGCATGTTTAAATTTATGTCACCACCTAAATGGTCTAGTTAAAGACTTGCCCAAGTATCCAATGTAAAGTTTTAAGAAAACGTTGGTTTTTCAATGAAGCCATTTTGGCCTTGTGGTGATGATGATGGGCTTGGTGTGAAGTTCATCTAATCACAAGTGCCCATAGCCATGTTTTGAAATTTTTCTAAGCTTAGGAGTACCTAAGGAGCATTATGATGAGATTATATGTTTTAAATCTATTTTATGAGAAAATTAATTTAGCTACTGATCTTGCTTGAACTTTACTGATTTTAATGAGATAAATTGGTTTCTAAAAGAGTTTGAGTTTTAAAATTGTTCCAAGAGAAAACTAGCAACTTGTATGCATTTTAATTCATGAGATTACGTGATTTTATGGGCTTATGATTTCGGTTCTGCCCTTCATGATTGGCTACTGTACAAATGTTGTTCTAAGGTATTAAAATGTGTAAAATTATGTTTCAGTGAAGGGATCGATTTAGAGAAGTTAGAAAAGAATAAGTAACTTAAAAGGATCAAGAATGAGAATTCTAGAACACCTTAATGCACAAAAATGCAATTCTGTTCCAGCATAATTAATTCGAGTGTAATTGGTTCATAATCAGTAGGATATGCATAAAAACCTTTCATAAATGATTAGGTATTAATTACTAAGCTTAAGGTGATGATAAGGACTAAAATAGGAATTCTAGCACACTTAGACATGGCAAGATGTGATTCTGTCCAGCAAAGCTAAATAGAGGAAAAGTGAATTATAACATAGTAAACATGCCTAGGAATCCCTCATAATTGGTTTAGGGATTGATTATGAAGCCTTAGGCGAAGAGATCTAAAAAGGGTTTAAAACGAAGATTTTAGAACCCCATAATCATATGATGATTTTCTGCCCAAGATGCATAATGCTGTTTGGAATTTTTAGTAAGCCTAAATCTTAGTAAGAATTATAAGTAATGATCTCTTAAGTGGAATAAAGATACTATGAGCATTAGAATGATTGGAACTTAAGTTTAAGACCCGTAAGGGCCAAAGCATAAGACAATATGAGATAGGAAGTGTGATGTGAAAATTAGACCAAGTGAGTATGCTTGTGATATGAATGAATGTGTTAATATCATGAGTATGAGAATATATGGATTTGTGATATGCTGTGATGTTTGTATATTATGAGCATAATGCATGAGACTATGTGATAGAAATGAATTAGAGAAAGTATGTTGTCATGATTGAAAAGTTTTCTTGATGGAGGATTTTGTGAGATAACATGCATTATGTAAGTTATGCAAGACTCAAATTTGAGGAAATTCGTGGTGAGCGTTTGCGCCTTAAATTTCTGTCAAATTTGAGGGACAAGAAAGTTTTTGAGAAATATGAAGTTTAAGTTATATGCCAGACGCATTTCTCCTTTCTGAGGAGAAAGTAAACCCGTGGGTATGGGTTGACGAGCTACCGAGCGGACAAGTCGCTAGCTTAACCAGTCAATGCGTTTCGAAGAAGGAAAAAGTCCCATGATGGGTGATCCTTAGGCCCCCTACCCGTACTCTGGGAGTCAGGATTATGATGATTATGTTTATGATTCGCTATTGTAACATCCTAGTTTTCTTCAGAATATTAATTGAGGAAAACTTAATAGGAATATTAGAATTCTGAGAGGAACAATTGTGATGAGAATGACTCCATGAGGGAGTACAAAAAAAAAAAATGTGAATAGTACTTGGCAGCCCGAGGCCTCCTGGACCAAAACTGGGATTCAGGACCGAGGTGCCCGAAGTTAAGAAAATATGAAAATAAGATTAGGAATGTGTGGAACGATAATTTTATACCTAGAATTAAATTTCGGGTAATATCGGTTAGATCGGGTACGGCGTTACCCGTTGGAGGATTTCGGTGTGTGGTTTTTAACATTGAAAGACATTTCCATCACTACAACTAAACAATATCCCCCAAGTTAAGACAAGTGAAGGCTAGGATTCAATCTTGGAATCCAAGATCAAATCCTAGCCATCCATCATAGCCTAGTCACCAAGTCATCATGATTTTTAACAAATATCTTACCTTGCATTTATTACAAGCCTAATCACTTGATCTTTTTAACCAAGCTAAGCATGAACTCGGCCTTGCAAGGAGAGAAACCAGAGGAAGAAGTGCCTCCATAGCCAAGAGCTTCATCTTGTGTTCATCTCACAAAAACCCTAGCTTAGAATCATCAAAACCCAAATCTTCCTTCACAAAAATTGATCTACACTTCCACCTCTACAATTATAACCAATTGAAATTTCAAGAACCCCATCCTTCTTGCACATCCATCAGTGATCAGAGGAGGGTTTGAGGTTGTGTGGGAGTTTTGGTTGTGAAGAAATCACAACTTGAAACAAGCTAGAGATAGAGACTTGCTGCACCTTAAAGAGTAGGGTTTTCTGCTGCCTTCTTGTGGAATTTTTCAATTCTGTTTTGGCTTGCTCTAATTCCGAAAATTTTGATGATTCTGATGGTTAACATATTGATATTGATGTATGAATTTTTGTGTTGTGTTTGGATGGTTTTAAAATGGGTTTTCTCAAGTGAAATTGGAACTAGGTTGCTGGACTGAATTCTGTTCTGAAATCAGAACTTCTCACGAATTTTCTGGAAATTTTGTGGGTGGTTTCATGAGCCATGAAAATTATATGTTGTAGTTAAGCCCTTAAACTAAATATATGAATTTTCTTGGGGGTTAATTTTAGGTTTGATGCCTCAAAAAAATTAGGAACCGAATTGTAACTGCTGCTGTCTAAACTATTGAGACTGAAGTAACAAACTTGCCCGAATTTTTAATCATAGCAATTGATTGAGATATCTCCTGAAATTTTTACACAAGACTAATAACATGTTGAAATACCTCTGTGAATTTTCTTGTACCTTGATTCCATCGAATTCTAGGGTTAAATATTCTGAGAACACAAGTCTGGACTATGAATTTGTGACTTCTGACCACCAGACTTGCCTATTTTATGGAAGTGGCTATATAACTCTGATTGCCCTGAAATTTTTACAGGTTGTTTTAGACACATTGAAGTGTCATGTGAAATTTTCCTTAAGGGTGAAATGGTTGTTTGGTATGGTAACAAATTGTTGTGCCTAGAACTTCAATTCTGCCAGATAATGAGATGTGGAAATGGCTGAAATTCTATGTTAGTATGTGTATATCTTACGTGTATTTTGAGACATATGGGGAAAACAGAAACAAGGCTTAGAGAGAGTTGAGAGGGAAGGTAAAAAGAAGGACTTCCCTAGAAAAGTTGTGAGTCGATAGACGTGTCGGCTAGGCATAGACCTGAGTGATCCGGAAATGGAAAAAATGAAGTTTGGTGATCTCGAGGAATGAGCTCATGTCCTAGCAGTCTATGGTCCTCTGTGAAATTGTGAATTGTGAATGTATCTCTTTGTGAGAATAAGCCTTCCCTATGTTGAGAAAATTGAGAAGGACATGAGAAATGGAGTTTCTGATTATGCATATTATTACTCGATTGATTATTATGATACGCCAGTTCCCTTACGGGTTTTCAAGATTCCTGTGTAGGTGTTTATATGAATATTGTATATGCATGAGTTGCTTATCCCGTTGTATATTGTATATGGGACTACCTACTGAGAATTTTATATTATTCTCACCCCAGTTGTATGTATTTTATTGTTCAGATTTTACAGATGCCGTCCCTAGTGTTTTTCTATGATTCGCCACAGTGGGTGTGGCAATATGATCCGCATTGGATTGTGTACGCCGTTGGTTATTCCCAGTTTCCTCTATATGTTCTTTGATCGCTCCTTCAGGACCTCGGTCTTCGCCGGACTTCACCCCGCTTTTCCTTATGACGTGTGCCCCTTCACATGGCCCATCCTGGAGTGTTTGAGATCCCCTCGCTCCACCCCGTAGCCCCGGAGACGCACCCGTTTCGTCATCCTCCTCATCTGACTCAGATCCCTCTGAGGACCCCGGTGCCCTGGGGAGGAGAGGTCATCGCTCCGATGGCCAATGGCTTCCTGACGAGGAGTAGAGACCTCTAGAGACGGATGCATTGTACATAGACATAGGATAGTGTTAGAACCTTACCTACCTACAGACTGATGTACTTTTGGTTTTCTTTTGCTCTGTATATGTACATATGCGGTTTTGTCATCAGGTGTTTGAGTAGGTTAGGTACCAGGTAGGGGATTAGCCTCGCTGCATCGAGTCCTATACTTTTCTGGGTCATTTTGTTAGTCTTGCCCTTATGATGTATATATATATAGTGACTGATTATACCCTTATATGTAAATCTCGTTATGATAGTATATGTATTGCGACATTTCGTGTCATTGAATTATTTTAACTAGTATAGATCCCGAGCTTACCAGGAATACTCTACTAATTACTATATCCATACTCGAGTAAATGTGGTAATTTGGAGGGTGTTACATTATGGTATTAGAGTCTCCATCCTATCAGCCTGGGATTGGACCGACTATGTTTCCGTGGTAGTTGTTATGCATGATGATGCATATATATATATATATATGTATACATGACTGCGCGGTTGGAAATGTTGTGGATTACCGCCACACTTGGATTGGTATTGAGCCTATCAACTCAATATTTTGTTTGGTGTGACAGGAATCAATGACTTCAAATCGGAGAGGAGCGGAGCAGGGAACAATGTTGATATGATGAACACTTTCCATGAAATGGCTGGAGCAATGAGGGAGCAAGCTGGCTTAACCGAATGATGGAACGATTGCACCGCAATGAGGAGCAGGATCAGCTTGGAACCCAGGAGGAATGAAGTAGATGTAGAATATCAAATTTGCTGAGTTTAGGAAGGCAAACCCCCGCCTTTTCCAGGAGCTTTCGATCCCACAAAGCAGAGGAGTGGATCAAGGCAATGGAAAAGATTTTCTAGCTTACCCTGATAGGGATTCAAAAGGTGGCTTTTGCCACCTATATGCTGAAGGCAAATGCTCAATTCTGGGTAGGTACTAGAGGACTTTCCGAAGCCTCCCGCATTGAAGTTACCGGACATCTTTAAGGAGGCTTTTTATCACAAGTACTTCCCCGCTTCTCCTGAGAAATGCGAAGGAGTTAGAATTTATGGCCCTTAGACAAGGTCCTATGAGTGTGGAGAGTATACCGCCAAGTTTGAGGAACTTTGCAAATTTTCTACGATTTACCAGCGTATCCTACGAAGTTTGGAAATGCATGAAATACGAAGGGGTCTACGTGAAGATATTGAAGCCGCTGTGAGCCTCTTGGAAATTCGAGATTATCCTACTTTGGTGAATAAATGTCGACGCGTTGAGGAGTCTAACAAGAAGTTGGCAAACCTCAGGATGCGCAAAACAATGTCAGGAGAGGACTAGCGCCTCAAGGCCCTCGATTTAAGCCTATGCACCAATCTAAGGGAAGATTTCCACGAAACAACAACAACAACAACAACAGAGGAAACAGATCCAATCTCCAAGACCGGAGGCAATGAGAGAGTGTTCAAATGCGGAAATATCATGGAACCGGCCTTGCTGGACCACACAAATTACATGCTTTGGTTGTGGAAACCAGGACACAAGATCTTCGAGTGTCCTAATAAGAAAGCTCAGTCACCCCCCAGGCCACAACAACCAGGACGTGTTTTGCGTGGATGCCAAGGAGATTTCTCATTCTCCATTTAATCCGAGGTAAGTGTGAAATAAATGAAATTATTTTAGACGTACTATGATTCGGGTGCCTCCCATTCTTTCATATCCTATGACTGTGTACAAAAGTTAGGATTACCTATGTCTAAGCTATCATATGACCTTCTTGTATCCACCCTACGCGAACCCTATTAGAACTTGTCAAGCATGCATGACCACTTCTCTTTTTATAAATGCCAGAGAATTTAATGCAAATTTGTTTTGTCTACCTTTGTCTGGCTTAGAAGTCATTTTAGGTATGGATTGGCTGGTACCAAATTATGTGCTTTTGCATTGTCCAACTAGAACTGCTATATTTCTTCTCATGTCTTCCTCTATTCCTGTGGTCCCTTTTTCTTTTTATTTGGACCTAGTAACACCTAACCCTAGTAAGGTAGGCCGTCAGGAATATGTCCTCCTCTCAGCAGTGAAGCCAAGTATCTATGACCTGAATATTATTCCAGTGGTGAGGGACTATCCAAATGTGTTTCCAGAGGATATTCCTGAGTTTCCGTCCAGCCCAAGTCCAATTCTCCATTGAGTTGGTCCTAGGGATCCTGTCCTATTTCCATTGCCCCTTATAGGATGTCCCCCTTAGAATTGAAGGAATTAAAGTCACAAATTGAAGAGCTACTAGGGAAGCACTTTATTAGACCTAGTGCCTCGCCTGGAGCCCCTTTTGGTAAAGAAAAGGATGGGGGTATGAGGCTTTGTGTGGATTACATGCAGAACAAGGTAACGATCAAGAACAAGTACCCTCTGCCAAGAATTGACGACCTTTGGATCAATTACGTGGGGCAACGTTTTCTCAAAGATTGACCTTAGGTCAGGTTACCATCAGATTCCAGTTCGGATGAGGACATCCCCAGATTGCCTTTAGAACTCGATACGGACATTATGAGTATAAGGTAATGTCTTTTGGACTGACCATGTCCTTGGTATTCATGGATTATATGAACCGATTTTCGCCCGTACTTGGATAAATTCGTAGTTGTCTTTATAGATGACATACTTATTTATTCAAGGACCAAAAGGAACATGCAGAGCATCTTAGGTTTGTGTTACAGATTCTAAGGGAGAGGAAGTTGTATGCTAAACTGTCAAAGTGTGAATTCTGATTGGAGAGGTTAAGTTCCTTGGTCATGTGGTGTCGCGAGAAGGAGTTTCCGTAGATCCCAAAGTAGAATCCGTACTCACGGGGACGGCCAACTACGGAATGAGATTCGAAGCTTTCTTGGATTAGCTGGATACTATAGGCGATTTATTATGGGTTTTTCCCAGCTAGCTCTACCTTTGACCAAGTTAACTCGAAAGAATGCTCAATTCAAATGGACGCCAAAATGTGAGAATAGTTTTCAGGAGTTAAAGAGAAGTTGACCAGCTGCCCTGGTGCTACCCGACTCTCAGGACCCTTCGAGGTTTATTGTGATGCTTCTAGCAAGGGCTTAGGGTGTGTGCTTATGCAGCATAGAAATGTGGTTGCTTATGCCTTCCTGAATTGAGACCCCACGAGGTGAACTATCCAACCCATGATCTTGAGCTAGCGCTGAGTTTTTGCTCTAAAGATCTGCGACACCATCTTTATGGTGTACAGTCAATGTTCCTTATCATAAGAGTTTAAAGTACCTCTTTGATCAGAAGAATTGAATATGAGACAGAGACGGTGGATGGAATTCCTTAAGGATTACGAGTTTAATCTGAATTACCACCCAGGCAAGGCAAACGTTGTGGCTAATGCATTGAGAGAAAGTCCCTGAGTGTAGCATGCATGATGATCAAGGAAACGGAACTAGTAGAAGACTTCAAGAAGCTTAGCTTGAGCACGTTGTCAGCCCCGAAGGTGTGGTGTTAGGTCAAATTAGAATAACAAGCGAGTTCCAGGAGAGACTTTTGGTTGCACAACTGAAGATCAAGAGCTTCAAGAGATTTTTAAATCGGCTCACACTAAGAAATTGCCGAATTTACCACAGACCAGCGAGGTATATGGAGGTATAAGGAGAGTGTTGTGTACCTGAAGTGGTACTCTCAGGAATGAGATTTTGAAGGAGGCACACAAAGGTGAATTCACCATACACCCTGGGACTAGTAAGATGTATGCAGACTCTCAAGAGAATGTTTTGGTGGCCTGGGATGAAGAGGATATAGCGGAGTTTGTTCGCAAGTGTTTAACTTGTTAGAGAGTCAAAATAGAACATCAGAAGCCTGGAACCTTACACCCCTTAGAAATCCCAGAATGGAAGTGGGAAGATCTCCATGGATTTCGTAATGGGTTTACCGAGGACGTCTTCAGGCTATGACGCCATATGGGTCATAGTGGATAGACTGACCAAGTCTGCTCACTTCTTACCCATCAAAGCTAATTATCCTTTGGATAGGTTAGCTTCCTTGTATATCCAAGAGATAGTAAGGCTACACGCGTTCCTTCTTCAATAGTTTCCGAGAGGGACCCGTTTTACTTCAAGGTTCTGGGAGCTTTCCAACGGGCCTTTGGAACCAAGCTGTGTTTGAGTACGGCTTATCACCCCCAAACGGATGGAGACCGAACGCACCATACAGACTTTGGAAGATATGCTGAGGGCATGCGTGATTGAGCAGAAAGGGAGTTGGGATAAAGTACTTCCGCGTGGAGTTTGCCTATAATAACAGCTATCATGCTAGTATTGGCATGGCCCCATACGAAGCCTTGTATGGAAGGAAATGTCGATCCCCATTGTGTTGGTACAATTTAGGAGAAGCAAGATTGTTAGGACCTATCTAGTTAATCAAACGATGGAACAAATCCAGAAGATTAAGGATAAAATCCTCGCTTGTAGAGTCGTCAAAAGAGTTATGCAATAAACGAAGGAAGCCTTTAGAGTTTAAGGAGGGAGAGCATGTGTTCCTGAAGGTCACACCCATGGGCGTTAGGTAGAGTCTTGAAGGTCAAAAAGTTGTCACCTAGGTTTATAGGTCCTTTTCAAATTCTTCGACGAATTGGGTTAGCTTGCCATCAAATAGCCCTACCCCCGTCCTTATCCAATCTCCATGATGTCTTTCATATATCTCAACTTAGAATGTACCACCCAGACTCCACCCATATCATTGAACCCGAATCTATACAGTTATAGGACGACTTGACGTTTCAAGTGCCTCCCGCTGAGATCGTGGATAGAGAGATCAAGCAACTGAGGAATAAAGCAGTGCAACTAGTCAAAGTAGCTTGGGTGGGCCAGGAAATGAAGAATTCACATGGGAGTTAGAGTCAACTATGAAGAGACTACCTAGAATTGTTTCCAGGTACGAAATTTTGAGGGCAAAATTTTTTACTTAGGTGGGTGGTAATGTAACATCCTAGTTTTCTTCAGATATTAATTGAGGAAAACTTAATAGGAATATTAGAATTCTGAGAGGAACAATTGTGATGAGAATGACTCCATGAGGGAGTACCAAAAAAAAAAATGTGAATAGTACTTGGCGGCCAGGAGGCCTCCTGACAGCCAAACTGGATTCAGGACCAGGTGCCCGAAGTTAAGAAAATATGAAAATAAGATTAGGAATGTGTGGGAACGATAATTTTATACCTAGAATTAAATTTCGGGTAATATCGGTGAGATCGGTATTACCCGTTCGGAGGATTTCGGTGTGTGGTTTTTAACACGAAAGACATTTCCATCACTACAACTAAACAATATCCCCCAAGTTAAGACAAGTGGAAGGCTAGGATTCAATCTTGGAATCCAAGATCAAATCCTAGCCATCCATCATAGCCTAGTCACCAAGTCATCATGATTTTTAACAAATATCTTACCTTGCATTTATTACAAGCCTAATCACTTGATCTTTTTAACCAAGCTAAGCATGAACTCGGCCTTGCAAGGAGAGAAACCAGAGGAAGAAGTGCCTCCATAGCCAAGAGCTTCATCTTGTGTTCATCTCACAAAAACCCTAGCTTAGAATCATCAAAACCCAAATCTTCCTTCACAAAAATTGATCTACACTTCCACCTCTACAATTATAACCGATTGAAATTTCAAGAACCCCATCCTTCTTGCACATCCATCAGTGATCAGAGGAGGGTTTGAGGTTGTGTGGGGAGTTTTGGTTGTGAAGAAATCACAACTTGAAACAAGCTAGAGATAGAGACTTGCTGCACCTTCAAGAGTAGGGTTTTTGCTGCCTTTTTGTGGAATTTTTCAATTCTGTTTTGGCTTGCTCTAATTCCGAAAATTTTGATGATTCTGATGGTTAACATATTGATATTGATGTATGAATTTTTGTGTTGTGTTTGGATGGTTTTAAAATGGGTTTTCTCTCAAGTGAAATTGGAACTAGGTTGCTGGACTGAATTCTGTTCTGAAATCAGAATTTCTCACGAATTTTCTGGAAATTTTGTGGGTGGTTTCATGAGCCATGAAAATTATATGTTGTAGTTAAGCCCTTAAACTAAATATATGAATTTTCTTGGGTTAATTTTAAGGTTTGATGCCTCAAAAAAATTAGGAACCGAATTGTAACTGCTGCTGTCTAAACTATTGAGACTGAAGTAACAAACTTGCCCGAATTTTTAATCATAGCAATTGATTGAGATAGCTCCTGAAATTTTTACACAAGACTAATAACATGTTGAAATACCTCTGTGAATTTTCTTGTACCTTGATTCCATCGAATTCTAGGGTTAAATATTCTGAGAACACAAGTCTGGACTATGAATTTGTGACTTCTGACCACCAGACTTGCCTATTTTATGGAAGTGGCTATATAACTCTGATTGCCCTGAAATTTTTACAGGTTGTTTTAGACACATTGAAGTGTCATGTGAAATTTTCCTTAAGGGTGGAATGGTTGTTTGGTATGGTAACAAATTGTTGTGCCTAGAACTTCAATTCTGCCAAGAATAATGAGATGTGGAAATGGCTGAAATTCTATGTTAGTATGTGCATATCTTATTGTGTATATTTGAGACATATGGGGAAAACAGAAACAAGGCTTAGAAAGAGTTGAGAGGGAAGGTAAAAAGAAGGACTTCCCTAGAAAAGTTGTGAGTCGATAGACGTGTCGGCTAGGCATAGACCTGAGTGATCCAAAATGGAAAAATGAAGTTCGTGATTAATAGGAATGAGCTCATGTCCTAGGTCTATGGTCCTGTGAAATTGTGAATTGTGAATGTATCTCTCTAGAGAAGCCTTCCCTATGTTGAGAAAATTGAGAAGGACATGAGAAATGGAGTTTCTGATTATGCATATTATTACTCAATTGATTATTGTGATACTATCCTGAGTTTCCTTACGGTTTTCAAGATTCCTGTGGTGTTTATATGAATATGTATATGCATGAGTTGCTTATCCTTTGTATATTGTATATGGGGGAAATCCCTATGAGAATTTTATATTATTCTCACCCCTGAGTTGTATGTATTTTATTGTTCATTTTTAGAGAATGCCGTCCCTAGTGTTTTTCTTGATCGCCACAGCGGGTGTGGCAATATGATCCGGCATTGGACTGTATGTACGCTTGGTTATCCCAGTTTCCCGATCTATATGTTCTTTGATCGCTCCTTCAGGACCCGTCTTCGCCGTTTGACCCCGCTTTCCTTATGACGGTGTGCCCCTTCACATGGCCCATCCTGGAGTGTTTGAGATCCCCCTCGCTCCACCCGTGTATCAGCCTTAGACGCACCCGTTTCGTCATCCTCCTCATCTGACTCAGATCCTCTGAGGACCCCGGTGCCCCCGGGAGGAGAGGTCATCGCTCCGATGGCCAATGGCTTCCTGACGAGGAGACCTCTAGAGATTGAATGCATTGTACATAGACATAGGATAGTGTTAGAACCTTACCTACCTACAGACGATGTACTTTTGGTTTTCTTTTGCTCTGTTGTATATGTACATATGCGGTTTTGTCATCAGGGTGTTTGAGTAGGTTAGGTACCAGAGTAGGGGATTAGCCTCGCCCGCATTCGAGTCCTGACTTTTCGGGGTCATTTTGTTAGTCTTGCCCTTATGATGTATATATATATAGTGACTTATATTATACCCTTATATGTAAATCTCGTTATGATAGTATATGTATTGCGACATTTCGTGTCATTGAATTATTTCAACTAGTATAGATCCCTAGTTACCAGGAATACTCTACTAATTACTATATCCATACTCGAGTAAATGTGGTAATTTGGAGGGTGTTACACTTATCAAGAGGATAAGTAAGAACTAGTGACGACTAGTTAAGGTATTAGCTCATAGCCTAGTTTAGGGGTGCCGGTTACTTATAGTATTGGTGTCACAAGTATTGAGAAAGGAAAGATGTTCAAGAGAAAGGTTACATGCCACTTGTATGCTGATTGATAATTGTTTGATTTACCTAAAGTACCGTCATGCATCCATGAACTATTATGTTGCATACATGTATTAAGAATCATTATAAAAGACATGGACCTTGGATAAATACCTTTGTGAAAACCTCATAATGAACTTATGCATGCTTAACCTTTTCATAATAAACCCAAGGTTCCTAGGGACGTAAACGATGACACTAGGATAGAGGATTTCCCTATGAGATTCTTTAGCAAGATTCCCACCCCTCTCTCTATTTTTTTGTTACGTCTTCAGACATCGATGGCGTCCGTTCGTGATTTTCATTGACCCGCGACATGGAGGTGCACTATGACCCGAGCATCCTCCCACTTCAAGGGTCATTGTGAGGTGCGCGTTTTGCATACGTGGGACGCCCTTTTGCTTTCCCCGTCTCCAGGGATTGCTCCCGATCAGACTTCACCCTTTGGTGACGACTCTGATCTTTGAGAACTACACGACTCGAGACGAGCATGCCAGCCGTGCCCATCTCTTCTTCTTGCGTCTGGAGGGGCTCTTCCCCTCGTTTCCTATGGGTCTCTAGGAGGTAGCGAGGACACGGTCACCCTAGCGAGGCATGCGAGGCGCGTCGACACCTATAGGCGACCACGACGTGAGGCCACATTGTTCCCTTGATTGCTATGCCTAGATCCCCTCTTCGTTGGGCTACATCCGAGAGCTTCGTCAGTTCCCCTACATCTCCTTTTTGAACGAGATTTTCGGTATTAGGAGGCTTGGAGATGAAATCAAAGCTTAATAGTTAGGTGTTTATCTTTTGGCTGATTATCATTATTTGTTTTTATGTTCTTATTGGACTGGAAGCTCCTCCACTAGTACTGGGAAGACTTTATGTTTGCGATATTCCCGTCGTGATGTATGAAACTATATTATCTAATGTGATGAGGAAATGATGTTTATGATGGATGTGTTCTTTAATGCTTATGTTTTGTATGTTTTATTTATTCTTCCGCTTCACGTTGATTAGGTTACGCGGAAAGGCTCGCACTTTGTTTTATATAAATCATTTCAAAAAAAATTACCGTATTTTTCCGTTAAGTATTTTATAAATGAATTTAAGAGAAGTAATAACTAATAATTAGTCTTGATACGTCCTAGGCGTATTAGGGTTAAATATTAGGGATCACTTTTGGCGCTAGTGATGTAAACTTTGAGCAAAGTATCAAGGAGATACCAAATAATGAGGAATTATCCCAAAGCATTTCCATATGAGATATTCTAAATTTTCCCTAAAGAATAGAATTTTCTATAGAACCTTCCAGGAATAGGACCCCATATCCATAGCCCCATATAGAATGCCTCCCGTGGGAATTGGCCGAGTTGAAAACTTAGTTAGAGGATCTCTTGGAAAAAGCTTTGTTAGGCCTGTGCATCGCCCGGAAGCCCTAGTGTTGTTTGGAAGAAAAAGGATGGAGTATGAAGATGTGTGTGGATTATAGGCAATTAAATAAAGTAATCCTGAAAAACAAGTACCCTTTGCCTAGGATAGATGACCTAATGGACCAACTAAAGGTGCCGAGTGTTTTCCAAGATTGATTTAAGGTAAAGTTACCATCAGTAGAAGCGGTGAGATGAGGATATACCAAAATCAGCCTTCCACATAGATACGGCCATTTTAGTTTGAACTTATGTCCTTTGGTTAACCAATGCTTCGACCATGTTTATGGATTACATGAATAGGATCTTGACTATTCCGACCAGTTTCGTGGTTGTCTTCATAGATAATTAGATTCCTCATCTACTCTAAGATCTCAATTGACTAACATGAACATCACCTAACTAGAATGTTTAGATCTTAAAGGAAAAGAAACTATATGCCAAGCTTGGCTAAGTGTGAATTCTGTTCTGATGAAGTGAAGTTCTTAGGGCATGTGGTATCCAAGGATGGATTGCTGGAGACCCTTGTAAGGTGGAGGCGTGATGAATTAGGAAAGACTTAGATGGTATCCTTGAATATTAGAAGCTTTTTAGGTCTAGCTAGCTTATTACCGTAGGTTTATCAAAAGATTAATCCAGATTTTAAACCTCTAACCAAGCTGACTTAGGAAAAATGCCCCTTTTCATGGACCCTGAGTGCAAAAAGAGCTTTTAGGAGCTAAAACGCAAGTTAACCTCAACCCTTGTGTCAGTATTTCCTTAACCCCAATGTACCTTTTGAGGTATATCGTGATACTTCCTGGAAAGGTCTAGGTTGCGTATTTATGCAAATAAGTGGTGGCCTACGCATCGAGGCAACTTAAGCCACATGGGGCAAATTACCCTACCCACGACCTTGAGTTAGCGTCGTTTTGCTCAAAGATTTGAAGACACCATTTATATGGAGTTAGGTTAGTGTTCTCCAAATCATAAGAGTTTTAAGTATCTTTTTGATTGAAAAAGAGCTGAACATGAAGCAAAGAAGATGGATGGAGTTTTTAAAGGATTATGATTTTGGGTTGAATTACCATCCTGGCAAAGCCAACATTGTAGCCGATGCTCAAGTAGAAATCCTTACAAATATCACGTCTAATGGTTAATGAAGGAGGCCAAGTTATTTAGGAGTTTAAGACCTAAACTTAGGAATGACCTTGACCACTAGGGGCATAAGAGCTTGCCATTTTAGTGTGACGAGTAACTTTCAAGGAAGAATTGCTCAAGCCTAGAGAGAAGACGTAATTTCAAGAGACCCTGAGGCGGTAGAGCTTGAAAGTTGAAAGGTTTCGCTCTAGGGAGTGAGTGGGAGGTTTGAAATGAACATATATGTGTACCCATTAGGGGTGATCTCCATAAGGAGATTTTGGAGGAAGCCCATAAGAGCCATTCCACCATGACCTCTGCTTACTCAGATGTATCAAGATTTAAAGAAATGTTTGGTGGTTCCTATTCAAGAAAAAAGATGTGAGCACAGGGTAAGTAAGTGCTTGTGTGTCAAAAGGTAAAGATTGAGCACCAAAGACCCTTGGAATATTGAAATCCCCCCGTCATCCCAAGTGGAAGTGGGATAGTATCTCCATGGATTTGTAATTCTTGACCAAGGACCCAAGAAACCATGATGCCATATAGGTTATAGTGATTTGCCTGTTGAACTCAACGGACTTTTTACCTATTAAGGTGACTTATTCCTTGGATATGTCTGCAGAGCTGATACATTCAGGAAATAGTAAGGTTACACGAAAGTGCCGTCAATTAGAATCTCTGTCGGGATCCGTATTTATTAACGATTTTGGGGAGCCTTTTAGAAGGTGTTTAGCTCAAAGCTTAATCTAAAGCATGGTTATCATCTACAAAATTGGTTATTTCTGAGAGAACTATCCAAACCTTAGAGGATATGTTAAGGGCGTGTGTTCTAGACCAAAAAGGAAGTTTGGATAAGTACCTTGACTAATCGAATTTGCATATAACAACAGTTATCGTGCGAGCATTGGCATGGCACTTTACAGGCCCTTTATGGACGAAATGTCAATCGCCTTTATGCCTGTATGAACCCGGAGAGAGTCTACCTTGACCTGAAGTTGTAGGAAACTACCCAACAAATCAAGAAAATTAGGGATAAAATTCTCACTCGTTTTAAGTCAACAAATAAATCTATGTGGTACAAAGGCTTACGCCTAAGATTTTCAAGAAGTGGGACCATGTGTTCCTAAGGATTACCCCTACCACATGCATAGGTCGAGCAATTAAAGTAAAGAAATTTAGCTTAAATTTCTTGGCCCATTTGAAATCTTAGAGAGTCAGTCTGCAGCTTAGAATGATAGCCCTAAACCCCCAGCTGTCCCAACCTTCATGACGTATTTCATGTCTCCCAGTTATCAATATCAATCTACCCAGCCATGCTGCGAAAGCCAGACATGTACAATTAAGCTACGACCTAACGTTTACTTACCACCCACGAGAATCGTTGAACTCGAGGAGTTAGCAATGAGGAATAAGGCTTGACCTTTGGTCAAGTAACGCATCTGGACAAAGGTAGAACTGAAGACTCACATGGAGCCTGAGTCAGGCATCCAAGCATAGTATCCTGAGCCCCGTCTCGAGGAATAAAATTTGAGGTCGAAATTCTTTTAAAGAAGGAAAGGATGTAAAACCCTGAATTTCTGATGTAAAATGACCTAAATGCCCCTGAGGTCATTTTACCCTCTGAAAATGAGGATCACCGTCCATCCCTCAAGGGATGTTTTAATGATGACGGGGATTACTTGGTGTCAATCGGGGTAGTAGAAGAATCATCTTTAAGTTTCACGTGTGACCACGATAAACGCCCCTGTGGTTTTTCAACCTTTATTTATGTGTCTTAACCCAAACTTCACAAAAAGGTTTTAAATGATGTTTTTAAACTATTTTTAGTCACTTGTTAAGCCTAGGTGGCCCCTGTAGTTCATGGAAAATTACCGCTTTGCCCCTAGCTTTGTGAGTTTTTGGGCTTAATGACACGATTAGCAAAACCTAAGCAATATTAGGCTCTAATTAAAATATTAGTAAATTCTAATTACTAATCTAGAATTCATTACGGCTTGTTAGAACATAAAAATACTTATTACGGCTTAATTAGAATCTAAGATTGCTTAGATACACGTTAATCTTATCTTAAGAATCAAGATGCCATGTCATGGAATCTTGAATAGTATTTTCTCTCTCCAATTCCTTGAATTAAGGAATTGTGTTTGTGGAAGGTTTCATACATAAATTGAGTTTTATTTCACTAATGAAGCAAGAACAACTCCTTAATTATGTCCTGATAGCCTTAATTATTCAATTAACTTACCTAAACATTCACTTACAAACTCTTTGAATCAAAAGCCAAATCAAAGATACACTTAAACACACCTCTAAATCACAATTAGATGACAAAACCTTCCTCCCCCTTGGCTGCATGGCTTGAAGCCACTCCCCCTATTATTCATCACATGTTGATTTTTTTTACACACAAAGAACCATACTTTAGGCCATACCGCTTTGAGCCATGCTTTGAGCCATACTCCACCATGCTTTGAACCATGCCTTGCAAGAGATATTTTCCTCTTTTTCTCCTCATGACGTTCGGCCACCACCATTTAATCCTTGATTTTGTCTTCTATAAATACCATGCTTGGATGAACTTGGTTAGCTTTTGTTCATTTGCAAAGTTTATTTCCAAAGAGCAATCTTCAGTTCTCTCTTTCTCTCAAAGTTCAAAGAATTCCTTCACCACTTCCTAAACACACTTCCTTCCTTCTTCCTTGGCCGAACCCACATCAAACTCCAAGGAGATCTTGTGTTTCTTTTTCATCTCAAAGATCAAGCTTTCTTTCTTTGCTTCAAACAAAACTTGGTGGAGTTGTCTTTAAAATTATTTCCTTGTTTTTGCCAAAATGTCCGTTCTCCTTATTTTTAATGAGGTTGGATGATTTTCTTCTATGTCTCCTCATTTCTGCTTTTCCTTTTCTTTTCCTCTCTCTAGTGTTTTGGCCTTATGGCCTAGATGATGATGAAATCATGATTTGATGATGAGGATCTGAGTGTTGCTTTAAAACCATCACATGTTTGACCTTTAAAGCTTGAAGATTTCCCCTTGCTAGATCATTTTGGTTCTCTCTTTCTTTCCTTTTCATTTTGGCCTCAAGTCCTTTAAAGTTTCCATGATAGCTTGATGATGAGGGTTTCTAGATGATGACTATGGGTTCATTACAATGAAACCTCTAGAGCTTGAGTTGCTTTCTTAAAAATATGATGATTATGCCAAATTGTTTTCTTAACCAAGTTTTACTAATGGTATTGTTATGTTGTTAAAGTGGTAATCTTGGGCCTAGAGCACTAAATAAAGAACGGACTTGCATTCATGTTTACTTTCAAGTCCTTGCATACATGTTTATTCCCTTGTCTAGCATTTTTATTTTCAAGTTATCACTTCACAACTATCTCAAAGCCTACCTATCTCAACCTTAAAGTCAAGAATATGATTTAGAGTAAATACTCTAGAAGGCCTAGAGCACTAAATAAAGAACTACTTGCATTCAAGTTTACTTTCAAGTCTTTGCATTCATGTTTATATTCCCTTGCATAGCATGTTTATTCTTTCTTGCGTCAACCCTGAAAAAGACTAAGAATGAAGCTTGCATTACAGGGTTTATAATTATGCCATCACTAAAAAAAAGAATGGATCTAGTGCCCAGACTCGCCATTTTGATTCACATAATAAGACGTTTCTCATGAAACTTAGTTACTAGAAATGCCTTATTTTATGCTTATGGGGTTCCCTATATTTCGCGTTGACCAGTTCTCATCACTTTTAATTTCCGTTTTTAGATGATGTATATGTATTGTGTAATGCTTCCATTTTCTGCCCGAGTACAAATGACCAAAATGCCCCTGAAGGTCATTTTTACCGGAATTTAGGGCAGCCCAATCTCAAACCCTCGCATGGGTTAACTTAGTGTTTGAAGTGGATTATGATTGTAGTGTTTGATATTCCGTGAACTCGTTTTCCGACTTTTGGCTCAAAATGATCAAATCCCTAGCATGTTAACGTCTTTAAAGTTTGTATTTATGTTTATGGGGGAGGTTTATGATGGTTAGTTTGTGTCCTGTAGGCTTGAGTACTTTGGTGCAAAATTACCATTTTGCCCCTAGAAGCAATGTAAAATGAGCCCAGACACAATTAACCAAACCTAAGCAATATTAGGCTCTAATCGAAGATTAATTAATTTCAATAATTAATCTAGAGTCAAAATAATTTATTAAGGTTAATTAGAACCTAAGATTGCTTATAGTTAAACTCTAATCTCATTCTCTTCTATCAAGATTCCTTATCATGTAATCTTGAATAAATCTCTCCAATTCCTTAAATTAAGGAATTGTGTCTATGATTTAATTTGACTAGAGAATGGTTCTTAATTTATTAATCTAGCAAGATCACCCCTAAATGAGTCTTGACAACCTTAATTGAACATTACCTCACCTAAACACGTTCTTACAAACTCCTAATCAAAACCTTAATAAAAGAAACACCTAAACACATCATTAAACCACAATTAGAATGACAAAATCTCCTCCCCTTGGTCGGGTGCTTGCTCGAATACATACCCTCCCATTTGTGTCACATGTTGATTTTGTTTCACTCAAAGAACTATACGTCAGCCATGCTCCTGACCCATACCTAGCCATACCTCGACCTATGCCTTTGAATGACCAATTGTTGAAGATATATTCCTCCCCCAAGGCCTTGAAAACCATCGGCCTTCTTCCCCTCGGCAGCCCCATGGTTCCATTTTTCTATAAATAGAAGCCTTAGAGAACTTTGTTACACTTTAGAAATATTGCCAACTTCAACTTTCTTGGAATTCCTTCACTTCTCTCAAATTCTCTTCATCTTGTTCTTTTCCTCCACCACCAAAGAAACCTTTTTACCACCACAAACCACCACAAATAACCTTGAACCACCACTCCCTCACCTCAAACCACTTCTCAAACACTAAACCTTTCCACTCTGAAGCTCACACTTTCAAGGAAAATTCATCTTCCTTGTGCTTTCACCTTGGTTGAATCATCATCACCATCAAGAAGATTTTGTCTTCTCACTCCATCAAAAACTCAAGCTTTCTTTCATCTTATCCAAGACTTCATTTGGGCTGTTTAATTTTCAAAGATTTGTTTGCTTTCTTTAAGAAAAGTTTTACTTTTTCTCTGGTTTTCAAAGCCCTTCCTATTCCTTTTTCATTTTAGCCTTAAGCCTTGTGATGAGAAAAACTTTGGCTTGATGATGAGGTTTCAAGATAATGGTCTGTGATACCATGTGCGAAACCTCTAAAGCTTGAAAACTTGGTCTTGGACCATATATGACTTTGTTTCTTTCTTTTCCTTACTTAAGATTTCAGTCCTTCCTCTTCCCCTCTATGATTTCCTTTCATTCCTTTTATTTGTACAAGTTTGATAAAAATGTTAAGTAGCTCACCAAAGGTTTTGTTTAAGAAAATTAATCATATGTTTTCAAAAAGCTCTAAGCTTACCCTTGCCAACCATAAAGTTATAGTTTCCTATTCTGAGAGTTTATCTAGATTAAAGCCCATGAGCAATAAAATGAAGAATATGAGTAGTTCTTTTTATGTTTGCCTTGATAAGTGTTGATTTTATCTCTTAGTCCATTTTCTTGAGCTTGACTATACGAGTTCAAACCAAAGACTTCTTTGAA
>JAMLFY010000802.1:0-23362 GCA_030441495.1 Dalbergia oliveri
AATTACCGAATTACCGCAGTAATTCTTATATAAAATCAAGACCGAACAATCCTTAATAGAGGAATATAACATTAGAAAAGAGGTTATAAGCGATTCGTGCAAGAGTGCAAACCCCAGAATTTCTATTACGTGTAAAATGACCAAAATGCCCCGAGGTTATTTCAGAGAATGGGATCGTGGGCCCCACCGTCCTCAAGGGGATGTTTTGATGATAATAGGGATTGTTTGTGTTATGTGTGTTAATAGAGGAGAAGAATCCTAATTTTGAGCTCGACGCGCAAAATGACCAAAACGCCCTTAGACTTTTTAACTTGATTGATTTGGTGCCGACTTAGCCCGAACCTCACTAAAATGTTTTAAAACATGTTTTTAAGCCATGATTAACCATTGGTTAAGCTCGGGTGGTCTCGGCAATTTTTAAGTAAAATGACCGTTTTGCCAGTCTCTTCTGCAAGTTTTACAAATTTTGAGATTTTTGATTTGCTAACGAAACCTAAGCAATATTAGGCTCAAATTAAAGCTTATTAAATTCTAATTATTAATCTAGAGTCAAAATTATTTATTTAAATTGATTAGAACCTAAAATTGCTTAAAACACTCAAATTGCTTAATAATTCACCTAAGCCCTTAACCGTAAATTCTCTAAATTGCATGAATACCTTGCCTACACCTAAATAATACATGGAACACACAAAACCTCTTCCACAAGGTATTAATGCATGAAATTATTCAGCCATAATCATTAGAATTATTGCAAGATAATGCACTAAAACAAAAACATGGCATAAAACATGCCTTAAACAAGAAATGATTTTCCTCCCTTTGTTCCCCATGAAATCCAAAACCAGTTCCTCCTCCTTTGTCATTTATGAGCTTGAATTCTCTATAAATAGGCATGCTTGGAGCCTTGGAAGCTTATTCATAACTTACACAAATTCTAGTTTTAGGAGCACCAAAAGCTTTCTTTCTTCCTCCTCCTTGGCCGAAATTTCTGCTTCAATTTCTCAAAGAGATTTTCTTTCATTTCACTCAAGGAAACCAAGTTCTCTTCCTTTCCTTCAAATCAAATTAGGTAGGGAGTTGTTTTTAAGTTTATTTCTATGCTTTGCTAAGTGTTGTTCTTGGTTCAAAATGATGATTTCATGGATTTTCTCTAGTTTTTCCATTTGGTTTTCTTCTTCCTTTTCTTTGAACAATTCGGCCATATGGCCTAGGTGGGACTAAGATGATGGCTTGATGATGAGGACCTTGAGGGTGGGTTGTGAATCCATCACAAGTTAGGCCTCTAAAGCTTGAAAGTTCCACTTGATGCAAAACTTTAAAGAATAATATTTTTATGATGTTTTTATGATCTTGAGTTTAGAACTTGAAAGATGTATTTTTCACTTTGTCTTGCTAAGATATATATGGGTTGAATTTATATTTCTATAAAGTCTTGAAGAGCTCTAGTAAAGAAATAAAATGAACTTGCATCCATGTTTAAGTTTATGCCTTGCATAACCATGTTTACTTTCTATGTCATCACTAAATTCTCAAGAATGAATAAATGAACTTGCATATTCATGTTTAAATTTCCAAGCTTGCATTTCATGTTTATGTTTCAAGTTGTCACTTAATCTTCAAAGATAATAAAGAGGATGCATCTCATATTTATTTTATGCTCTCACTTTATTTTATAATGGCTAAAAGAATCAACGCATGGCATGTTTATTTTATGTCATCACTAAAGATCCTAAGCTCAAAGACTTAGGTATCGCAAGCAAAAAAATGAGTTAAAATGAGGTTGCATAGCATGTTTATGATTCTAAGATATCACATAAATCTCTTAAGATCAAGACTTGCTCCTTTTATCTTAAGTGAGAATTTTAATCATGAAGATTCTTTCAAGTTTAGCAAAAAGAATAGTTTCTAAAAGAAATTTGAGGCCTTGCAAAGACTTTACAAGAAACTAGTATTCCATGTACACTTAAAATGTGATTATGATAGGTTCATGATTCAGCCACTAATCTATAGATTTATTACCAATGTATGATGATGATTTAATATGTTTAAAGTTGTGATTATTATGTTTATTGATGAGGGAATAATTATATGCAAGTTAGAAGAGAAACTAGCTATATAAAACAATGTAAAGCGATTTCTAGAACTCTAGATAATGAAATTTATGCAATTGTCCAGAACCTTTAGTGGCCTTAAGAACCAGATTTTATTATGTTTAGATAAGGGAGAATGATTCATAATTGGGTTAGTAATTAATTTTGGCATTGTAGGGAAAGACGGTAACGAGAAAGGGTTAAAAACGCAACTTAGCACACGGATAAACCTTAAGAATGACTTATTGCCTATGCTGCCCCATATAGTCTAATAATGTTCCTAAGGCTTATAATTAATGGTAATGATGGTAATGAATCCCTTAGATGCATAATTAATTAGTTCAATAATTGAGGTTGCCCGTTCTAGAGTTTCGTTGTTTAGACGCTTTCGATAAGAATTGATGATATGCCTCCTTGATGTTTTAAATGATAAGTCTATGTAGAGATTTGATGCTTATTAAGTATTTGATAATATTAAATAAGCTTCATGGCTGCATGTTATAGTTGCTATTGCAAACAATGAGAATACTTATGCATGAAATAAAGAAATATTCTTTGTTATTTAAAAATTACCCTTGTTCCTGGAAGAAAGTGTACTCCTAAAAGTGTAATTTGGAAAGGTTTTGGCTCAAAGATTTGGTATTTAAGCGTGTCCATTGTGACCCCATCTCTTTCTTTGGGAATTCTTAAGAAAATGCATGATCCAAGTTGGTATATATTATTCATAAGACTATAAATGAGAAAATGTTATGATGATTATGAATGAAGAATTGTATTATGATATAAATGCAAAGATTTAATAGTGACTAAAATTATGAAAAATGATCCTTTGGACCCGTCAAACTATAGGTGGTGAAAAGATGTTCTTGCCCAGTACATGTCTCTCAAAAGGGTAGAGTTGGGATTTTAACTTATCAAAAGGGATAAGTATATGCTAGTGACGACTAGCAAGGTATGAGCTCATAACCTAGATTACTCCCAAAAGGGTGGAGTATAGGGTGGCCCAGGAAAATGATGATGAAAGTAACTTTAAGTCACCTAAGAAACTAAGTAAATGCATTATGTGAATATGATGTTCTTCTATGCATAGTATTTATGAGATGATGATGAGAAATATGATGTTCTGCTATGCATAGTATTTATGAAATGATGATGAGGAATATGATGTGATTTTATGCATAACTATGTTATTATATATGAAAGGAAAAGTTCATTATAAACATGACATGCTAAGTTTATGATGCATTATAAGACGCATGATTAAACGACGAACCTCGGTAAAGTATATTTTCGAACTTAATAAATCAATCTTAGCATGCTCACTATTTCATAATAACCCCGAGGTTCCTGGGGACGATGATGATGACACAATGCATCATGAGGTGAGTACCCTACGAGATTCTTTTTATAAGTTTCTCACTCCCTCTATTTTTCTTTCCATCTCGTCTTCAGGAAGGAAGCGTTCGTGAATCACATTGAGCTTTCACCGGTAGCTGAACTTGATCCTGCTAGTTTCACTCGTATATTTAGATATCTATCCCTATCCTTGGAGTGTTATTACTAGGTGCCATTAATGGATGTCCTTCCATCCATATATTATTTATGTTTTGTTAGATTGCCTACACTTAGTCTTATTCTGTTGGTAGGCAAAATATCTATATGATATGTAATTATGGATGTTATATGATGGAGCCAATATATTATGATGTGATGTTTGTAAATTTATGTGTCTTTTAAATTTTGCTATCATTCACGTTATGCGTCACGTTTTCAATTATGTTTAAAAAAAAATGGCTCGTAATTTCACTAAGTATTTTCAAAGCATGATTAAGGAACTGAAGCAAAGAGTAAAGTCTAGTAATTAATAGATACCTCCTAGGTGTATTGGGTTAATTATTAGGGTGTTACATTTTGGTATCAGAGAGTTTCAATCTACGGAGCCTGAGGATTGGACTGGCTATGCTTCTAAAGCATACTACGTTAGAAATGTCATGTGTATATGTTTATCATTAGGATGAGCTTGAGGATTAGATACATGCATTTGTATGTTGCACGTGCCATGGTAACTTGCTCACTTTGCATGGAATGTTGAGCCTGATCACCTCAATGTTGCCGTTTTGTGTGTATAGGGACCAATGGCACGTCGACAACGGACTAGGAACGCGGCACAAATAACCAAGACAATGAAACCAAAGCACTCCTGATGTGGCAAGGACAATGAGGATGATGATGGAACGAATGGATAGGATCGCCAAGCTAATGCGAATCAAGGCCATGAGATCCCCGAACACGCTCGTTTTGGGGAGTTTTGGGGCGAACCCACCAGTATTCAAGGGGACCCTCAATCCAAATGTTGCAGAAGAATGGATTCGGAATATTGAGAAGGTCTTTGCTGTAGTCCCATGCTAGAGGAGCAGAAGGCTACTTTTGCCACCCATATGCTTGAGGGTGATGCCGCGCTCTGGTCAAAGGTGCTCGAAGACTCTTGGAGGCGAGGCGATGGACATTGAGTTTATGCAACTTGTCCAAGGAAATATGAATGTGGCCCGGATACTGCCAAATTTGAGGAACTTATTAAGTTCTCAAGGATGTATCAGGGTAACCCGACGAGTATTGGAAATGCATTAAATACGAGTAGAGGTAAAAGGCGGAGCTTAATGTGGAGGTTGCGCATTTGGAGATTAGGGATTCTACCTCTAGTTAACAAATGCCGCATCATGAAGAAAGGTAGAGAAAGTTGAGCACCTCAAAGTCGGATAATATCACCAAGAAGCTGACACCTCAAGGTCAGCAATTCAAGAGGCATAATCGACCCCCATTCCCACCTCGATCGAGAATACCAAGGTCCACAAAGGAACTTTCAACAAGGAAGGCCGAACAACAACAACAACCGCTATGGCGGCAAGGCTACAACAACAACCCCAACAACAATCACAACAACAACAATAACAACAACAAGGGAAAGCACCACAAAGGGGTCCAGCAGCACCTCCACGACCCAGCATCCAGGTTGTCCCAAGTGCGGCAAGAATCATGGGAGCATGCCATGTCGAGCCGAACAAATGTATGCTCTGGGTGTGGAAAGCCAGGCCACTACTCTAGAATGCACGAGAAACCCGCCAACCCCCAACCCCAAGCCATAATACCAAGGAAGGGTATTTTCCGTTAATAAAGAAACGACGAAGTCACGGAATCTCGTGGAAGGTAAGTGTAACATGCATGGTAAAAACTTAATTGTACTATATGATTCTGGCGCTTCCCATTCTTTTATCTCCCACTCATGTGTTAAAAGCCTTAACTTACATGTGAGCTGAACTTCTTTTTGACCTTGTTGTTTCTACCCTTACCTGGAAAACCCGTTAGGACTTGTAAATGTTGTTTAGATTGCAATTTTGTTATTAAAATAGATCCTTTGTTTTAGATCTTATTTGCTTACCCATGCGAGGTTTAGATGTGATTCTTGGCATGGATTGGCTTGAAGGCCAACCGTGTACTGTTAACCTGCTATGAGAAAACCATTACTTTTCTTCCTGTTCCCATTGAACCTAAGAAACCCATAAGTTTGTACATAACTTCTGTGGAAATGGAACTGGTAAGGGTGAGAATAAAGGTTATATTTTCTTAGCCGCTAGTGATGTAGACTTTGAGCAAAGTGCTTCGATGAGATACCGAGTTTCCCCAAGAGAGAGATAGAGTTTTCCATAGAATTGCTTCAGGTCAGGACCCATATCCATAGCCCCATCCAGGATGTCCCCATTAGTTGACGAGTTAAAAGCTCAATTGGAAGATTTATTGGAGAAAAAGTTTGTTAGGCCTAGTGCATCACCTTGGGACCATTGTGTTGTTTGTGAAGAAAAAGGATGGGAGTATGAGGATGTGTGTTGATTATAGGCAATTGAATAAAGTGACGTGAAGAACAAATACCCTTTGCCTAGGATAGATGACTTGATGGATCAGCTTAAAGGTGCAATCGTGTTTTCTAAGATTGATTTGAGGTTAAGCCACCAGATTAGAGTAAGAGATGAAGATATCCAAAAATGGCCTTTCGCACTCGATACGGCCATTTCGAGTTTGGAGTAATGTCCTTTGGATTAACCAATGCTCCAGCAATTTTTATGGATTACATGAATAGGATCTTTAGACCCTATTTAGATCGTTCGTGGTTGTCTTCATAGATGATATTCTCATCTACTCTAAGACCCACAGAGAGCATGAATGCCACCTAACCATAGTCCTGGAAATCCTGAAGGAAAAGAAACTATATGCCAAGCTTTCTAAGTGTGAATTCTGGTTGGATGAGGTGAAATTTTTAGGGCATGTAGTGTCTAAGAGAGAATCCTTAGATCCTAGTAAGGTGGAAACGGTCGTGAGACTGGGAAAGACCAACCACGGTCACTGAAGTAAGGAGCTTCTTAGGTTTACCTGGTTATTACCGTCGGTTTATCAAGGGATTTTCCAGAATTTCCCTACCTCTTCAGACTAACTAGGAAAAACACCCCTTTTCATGGACCCGGAGTGTGAAAAGAGCTTTCAAGAGCTAAAACACAAGCTAACCTCAACCCCTTTTTGGTATTACCCAACCCCAATGTGCCTTTGGAAGTATCCTGTGATGCTTCGAGGAAGGGTTTGGGTTGTGTCCTGATGCAAGATAGGCAAGTGGTGGCCTATGCATCGAGGCAACTCAAGCCACATGAGGCAAATTACCCCACCCATGACCTTGAGTTAGCCCATCTAATGTTTGCTCTAAAGATTTGGAGACACCATTTATATGGAGTGAGGTTTAGGTGTTCTTCCATCACCACAAGAGTTTGAAATATCTCTTTGATCAAAAAGAGCTAAACATGAGGCAAAGAAGGTGGATGGAGTTTTTAAAAGATTATGATTTCGGGTTAAACTATCATAGGTAAAGCTAATGTTGTAGCTGATCCCTAAGTAGGAAATCCTTACAAGTATCCCATTTGATGGTGAAGGAGGTTGAGTTAATTGAGCAATTTTAGAGACCTAAACCTAGGAATGACCTTGACCACTAAGGGCATAAGAGCTTGCCATCTTAGTGTGACGAGTGAATTCAAGGAAAGAATTGCTCAAGCCCAAAGGGAAGATACGGAATTTCAAGAAACCTTAGAGGCGAGTAAGAGCTAATAAGTTGAAAGGTTTTACCCAAGGGAATGATAGTTTGTGGAGGTTTGAAGGTCGTATATGTACCTGCTAGTGGTGACCTCCAAAAGGATATTTTGGAGGAAGCCCATAAGAGTCATTTCACCCTTCATAGGTGCCACCAAGATGTATCAAGATTTGAAATGTTCTCATGGCCGGGATTAAAGAAGGATGTGTGCACATGGGTGAGTAAGTGCTTGGTGTGTCAAAAGGTGAAGATTGAGCACCAAAGACCCTAGAATGTTGCAACCCCTACAATCCCCGAGTGGAAGTGGGATAGTGTCTCCATGGATTTTGTAATTGGACTACAAAGAACAGAAATCATGACGCCATTTGGGTAATAGTGGATCGGTTGACTAAGTCAGCACTTTTTACTATTAAGGTGACTTATTCCTTGGATAGGTTAGCACAATTATATATTTAAGAAATAGTAAGGTTACATAAGAATACGTCGACGATAATCTCGGATCGGGATCCGCGATTACGTCACGATTTTGGGGAGCCTTTCAAAGGCGTTTGGTTAAAGCTATGTTTGAGCACGGCTTATCACCCCAAAATGGACGGTCAATCTGAAAGAACTATCCAAACTTTGGAGGACATGTTGAGGGCATGTGTTTTAGATCAAAGGGGGAGTTGGATAAGTACCTCCACTGATTGAATTTGCATATAACAATAGTTATCATGCAAGATCTGGTATGGCACCATACGAGGCCCTCTATGGACGGAAATGTCAATCAATCTATGTTGGTATGAACCCGGAGAGCAAAGTCTACTGGACCTGATATTGTGAGGAAACAACGGAACAAATCAAGAAGATTAGGGATAAAATTCTTCCTCTAAAAGTCGCAGAAAAACTATGCGGACAAGCGCGAAAGGGCTAGATTTTCAAGAAGGGGACCATGTGTTCCTAAGAATCACCCCAACCAGGCATCCGAGCAATGAAAGTAAAGAAATTGAGCCCAGATTTCTTGGCCATTGAAATCCTTAGCAAAATAGGATCTGTAGCTTACAATATAGCCCTTTCCCTAGAGTTCTAACCTTCATGATGTTTTCCATGTCTTCCAAATTAAGAAAATATCATTCTAGACCAGTCATGTACTAGAGCCAGAACATGTACAATTAAGAGATGACCTAACGTTTAACTTACCACCCACGAGATCGTTGACAGGAGAGTTAAGCGGTTAAGAAACAAGGTTGTACCCCATCAAAGTAGCATGGGGACGAGGTGGAAGCGAAGAATTACATGGAAGTGAATCAGACATGCAAGCACAATACCCAAACTATTCAAGATCACGTTTCGAGGGCGAAATTCTTTTTAAGGAGGGGAGTAATGTAACGCCCCAATTTTATTGTCATTTAAAAATTCCAGAATTCCGTAGGTAAATATTATATAAAAGAGACCAAACAATCCTTAATAAAGGAATATAACATTAGAAAAGAGGTTATGAGCAATTCTGCAAGAGTGCAAACCCCAATTTCTATACGTGTAAAATGACCAAAATGCCCCTGAGGTTATTTTACTAGAAAATGAGGATCGTGGGCCCCACCCATCCTCAAGGGGATGTTTTGATGTAATAAGGGATTGTTTGTGTTATGTGTGTTAATAGAGGAGAAGAATCCTAATTTTAGTCGACGCCAAATGACCAAAACGCCCTCCGCTTTTTAACTTGAATTTGGTGGACTAACCGAACCTCACTAAAATGTTTTAAAAGGTGTTTTTAAGCTATGATTAACCATTGGTTAAGCTGGGTGGTCTCAGGCAATTTTTAAGTAAAATGACCGTTTTGCCCCGTCTTGTCAAGTTTTACAAATTTTGAGATTTTTGATTCGTCTAACGAAACCTAAGCAATATTAGGCTCAAATTAAAGCTTATTAAATTCTAATTATTAATCTAGAGTCAAAATTATTTATTTAAATTGATTAGAACCTAAAATTGCTTTAAAACACTCAAATTGCTTACTAATTCACCTAAGCCCTTAACCGTAAATTCTCTAAATTGCATGAATACCTTGCCTACACCTAAATAATACATGGAACACACAAAACCCTCTTCCATGAGGCTGTAATGCACGAAATAATTCAGCCATAATCATTAGAATTATTGCAAGATAATGCACTAAAACAAAAACATGGCATAAAACATGCCTTAAACAAGAAATGATTTTCCTCCCTTTGTTCCCCATGAAAAATTCAAAAATTTGCCTCCTCCTCTTGTCCATACATGAGCTTGAATTCCTCTATAAATAGGCATGCTTGAGGAGCCTTAGAAGCTTGCTCATAACTTACACAAATTCTAGTTTTAGGAGCACCAAAAGCTTTCTTTCTTCCTCCTCTTGGCCGAAATTCTCTTCCATTTTCAAGAGATTTTCTTTCATTTCACTCAAGGAAACCAAGTTCTCTTCCTTTCCTTCAAATCAAATTAGGTAGGGAGTTGTTTTAAGTTTATTTCTATGCTTTGCTAAGTGTTGTTCTTGGTTCAAAATGATGATTTCATGGATTTTCTCTAGTTTTTCCATTTGGTTTTCTTCTTCCTTTTTCTTTAACAATTCGGCCATATGGCCTAGGTGGGACTAAGATGATGGCTTGATGATGAGGACCTTGAGGGTGGGTTGTGAATCCATCACAAGTTAGGCCTCTAAAGCTTGAAAGTTCCACTTGATGCAAAACTTTAAAGAATAATATTTTTATGATGTTTTTATGATCTTGAGTTTAGAACTTGAAAGATGTATTTCTCACTTTGTCTTGCTAAGATATATATGGGTTGAATTTGTATTTCTATAAAGTCTTGAAGGAGCTCTAGTAAAGAAATAAAATGAACTTGCATCCATGTTTAAGTTTATGCCTTGCATAATCATGTTTACTTTCTATGTCATCACTAAATTCTCAAGAATGAATAAATGAACTTGCATATTCATGTTTAAATTTCCAAGCTTGCATTTCATGTTTATATTTCAAGTTGTCACTTAATCTCTAAAGATAATAAAGAGGTTGCATCTCATATTTATTTTATGCTCTCACTTTATTTTATAATGGCTAAAAGAATCAACGCATGACATGTTTATTTTTATGTCATCACCTAAAGATCCTAGAGCTCAAAGACTTGCCCAAGTATCACAAGCAAAGAAATAAGATTAAAATGAGGTTGCATAGCATGTTTATGATTCTAAGATATCACATAAATCTCTAAGATCAAGACTTGCTCCTTTTATCTTAAGTGAGAATTTTAATCATGAAGATTCTTTCAAGTTTAGCAAAAAGAATGAGTTTCTAAAAGAAATTTGAGGCCTTGCAAAGACTTTACAGAAACTAGTATTCCATGTACACTTAAAATGTGATTATGATAGGTTCATGATTCAGCCACTAATCAGTTTATTACCAATGTATGATGATGATTTAATATGTTTAAAGTTGTGATTATTATGTTTATTGATGAGGGAACAATTATATGCAAGTTAGAAGAGAAACTAGCTATATAAAACAACGTAAAGCAAGATTTCTAGAACTCTAGATAATGAAATTTATGCAATTCTCAGAACCTTTAGTGGCCTTAAGAACCAGATTTTATTATGTTTAGATAAGGGAGAATGATTCATAATTGGGTTAGTAATTAATTTTGGCATCATCAGGAAAGACGGTAACAAGAAGGGTTAAAAATGCAACTTCTAGCACACCATAAAACCTTAAGAATGACTTCCTGACTATGCTGCCCCATATAGTCTAATAATGTTCCTAAGGCTTATAATTAATGGTAATGATGGTAATGAATCCCTTAGATGCATAATTAATTAGTTCAATAATTGAGGTTGCCGATTCTAGAGTTTCGATTGTTGAGACTTTCGTAAGAATTTATGATGATGCCTCTTTGATGTTTTAAATGATAAGTCTATGTAGAGATTTGATGCTTATTAAGTATTTGATGTATTGAATGATTTCATGGCTTGCATGTTATAGTTGCTATTGCAAACAATGAGAATACTTATGCATGAAATAAAGAAATATTCTTTGTTATTTAAAAATTACCCTTGTTCCTGGAAGAAAGTGTATTCCTGTAAAAGTGTAATTTGGAAAGGTTCTGGCTAGGAAAGACTTGGTATTTAAGCGTGTCCATTGTGACCCACCTCTCTTTCCTGGAATCTCCAGATGCATGATTACAGTTGGTATATATTATTTCGGCATAAGACTATAAATGAGAAAATGTTATGATGATTATGAATGAAGAATTGTATTATGATATAACATGCAAAGACTTAATGGTGACTTAAAATTATGAGAAAATGATCCTTTGGACCCATCAGACTATAGGTGGTGAAAAGGTGATTCTTGCCCCCCGTTCTTCTCAAAAGGGTAGAGTCGGATTTTAACTTATCAAAAGGGATAAGTATATGCTAGTGACGACTAGTAAGGTATGAGCTCATAACCTAGATTACTCCCAAAAGGGTGGAGTATAGGGTGGCCCAGGAAAATGATGATGAAAGTAACTTTAAGTCACCTAAGGAACTAAGTAAATGCATTATGTGAATATGATGTTCTTCTATGCATAGTATTTATGAGATGATGATGAGAAATATGATGTTCTTCTATGCATAGTATTTATGATATGATGATGAGGAATATGATGTGATTTTATGCATAACTATGTTATTATATATGAAAGGAAAAGTTCATTATAAACATGACATGCTAAGTTTATGATGCATTATAAGACGCATGATTAAAACGACGAACCTCGGTAAAGTATATTTTCGAACTTAATAAATCAATCTTAGCATGCTCACTATTTCATAATAACCCGAGGTTCCTGGGGACGATGATGATGACACAATGCATCATGAGGTGAGTACCCTACTGAGATTCTTTTTATAAGTTTCTCACTCCCTCTATTTTTCTTTCCATCTCGTCTTCAGAAAAGAAGGAAGCGTTCGTGAATCACATTGAGGCTTTCACCTGGTAGCTGAACTTGATCCTCTAGTTTCACTCGTATATTTCAGATATCTATCCCTATCCTTGGAGTGTTATTACTAGGTGCCATTAATGGATGTCCTTCCATCCATATATTATTTATGTTTTGTTAGATTGCCTACACCTAGTCTTATTTGTTGGTAGGCAAAATATCTATGTGTTATGTAATTATGGATGTTATATGATGGAGCCAATATATATGATGTATTTAATTTCTATATGTCTTTTATATTTTGCTAATCGTTCACGTTATGCGCGGCTCACGTTTTCAATTATGTTTAAAAAAAAATGGCTCGTAATTTCACTAAGTATTTTCAAAGTATGATTAAAGAACTGAAGCAAAGAGTAAAGTCTAGTAATTAATCAGATACAACCTAGGTGTATTGGGTTAATTATTAGGGTGTTACAACCTCAACTTTGTAGCCAAAAACAAGGGTAAAAATTCATCACAATCCCTTAAATAATATTCTTTAAAATAGCCCAAAGTGGGGACCAAAAATATATTAATGATCTTGGTCAGCTATCGCATGAGTGCTTGGATGAAAGCTGAGACGCTTTCATTGAGTTGTTGCTTGCTCACCTAAGAGTAAACTTCCACGATTTTCTTTTTTTTTTTTTTTTTTTGCTCTAAGCTTCTTCTAAAGAGTTGCTAGCCTTGCTTTTGACAATTTGCACTTGATCCAAAACTCCTGTCTCAAAATCATACTCAAAAAGATAAGTCAAACGCAAAGAGTGTATTTACAAATTATTCCAAAATTAGTGCAAAAACTAATAATTCTATTAAAATCACACAATAAGGAATAAATCAAAATCCTTATTAATTGCATCAATAACTCAGTAAAACTTATGCAAAAAGCTAAAGTTTGGTAGTAAGAAACTGGTATAAATACCTCTTATCAAACTCCTACACTTAAGCCTTTACATATCCTCATGTAAACTAAGATCAAACCAAGGCATGGATGAAGAGATAGTATACAAGGACTAGACTAGACTCCTAACTCTAAAAATGCATGATGCATGAAATTAAATGACAATACACTAATCCAATGAACCTAGAGGCACAATAGTAAGCTTTCACACCAACAATCAAGACTTCAACAAGCAAGGCATGAACAAGAACATAGCACACAAGGTAGAATTCATATACATGATGCATAGGGCAAGTACAAAAATCCTCCCAAGGTCAGTGTTTTGCCACTCATTCACTCAAGTGTTTGGGGTTATGATCCACACTCAATTACCTCAAATGAAAATGCATTATCGTAGGCTTGCCACGAGTCCTATTCTCTATTTTGTCATACACATGTATCCTTGAATCAAGAAGACTTATCTTTGGTTGTAATGGGGCTTAGGTAAAGGTGGAAAAATATAGGTCAGTGAGTGAACCTCTAGTCAAAGGAGAGCAAATGAATACACCAAAAGTACAAGTCCCTAAGGGTACACTTTGTCCAACTCAATGCCTTTATTTTGCTATGTGGCACACCTTTAACCTAAACTTTTTCAAATTTTTTAATCAATTTTCAACTTTCGTATTTTCTTGGTGTGCTACTTGTTGAATTTTCTTTTTTCACCACTCATGGATACACATTCCCATCCTACCTCCAAACTTATTCTCAAGCACATAGAAGAATGTGCACATATGCTCTCCTAAGCCTAAAAGGTTGGAATTTTCATGGTTTTTCACTTTTGGCTAAGGTTGTGCTAAAATAAAAGGATGGGGAATAAGTTTCAAAGGGGCTAAACAATGTTAACAGGAAAGGAGGCTATATGGACAAGTGGCTGAAACAAGAATGTCTCAATCATATTCAAGCATGCACATGAAAACATATTTTCAAACAAGACCCTAGGCAAGTTCTAAAATGCAAATCCAAAGACGGAAACACACATGAACAATAAGGATGGGACATGATAATCCAATCAAAGAGGCTCAAAATCTTCCAGGTAAAATTACATGTACTTAATCAGAACTATAGAATGAATCCACCAAGCATGCAATATAAAATAGTCAATGCCAAGCAAGTCAATAGAGTGCATGTGGTGTGAGCCTATGCATGTGATCTCTAAGGTGCCAAACGAATGGTGTAGAACATAAACAAAATAAATATGAAGCAAGACTCAAAACTAAAATGAAAGTAAATAAAATGCGAAAAAAAAAGGAAAAGTAAAAAAAAAAACCTCATGGTGGGTTAACTCCCATACAACACTTTGCTTTAACGTCCCTAAGTTGGATAGTAAGGACCTTCATGGAGGATGTGTAGCTTCAACCCACAAATAGGTCATCCTGAGACCCAAAAGGTGCATTAACCGATGCCCATGGATGTAACAGAATAGTCAGGGGTTTTCTAACTCAATTGTAACATCAAGGGGTAAACATGGGTGACCAAGAATGGTGATGCCCATGGAACTTGACTTCCCTTGAGTAGGTTAAGATGTTGCCCGCGGCTAATCAGCATGATTATTTGCCCTTCACAAGGCTTTTTCCCAGCTATAGGTGTTCATGAGCACAGCTGGCAAACTAATTAGCTCCTGCCTAGGTGGAGTACCTGTATCTGAAAACTTGGGACATTCTAATACAAGGTTCATCATATCCAATGGAAGAAGAAAAAGTAGGAAAAGGGATTCGGATTCTTAGAAAGTAGATACAAGCATCATGACTAAGATTGTCAATGACATCAATGCCAAACAAGAAGTGTTCCTCATGGGGATATTTCATTATATTAGATAACAAAATTGGACTTTCATTTTTAAGCATCCATGGATAATATGCCCGGCATGAACATCAATCATGGTTCTAACAGTTTTTTAAAACGGTGTTACCCAAGATAATGTATGTTGGTTAATATTGGTGTCATTGTCCATTTTAAGAACATAAAAGTGAGACTATTAAATCATTTACCTATACAGAACATCTTCCAGACTCCCATTCTTGGCTTGGTAATGTTGCGGTTGGCAAGAAAATGAATTTAATGAGTGGCTTTAGCTCTCTAAAGTGCAAGGACTAGTAGAGTGATTTAGGAATAACATTAATGCCAACTTAAGGTCAACTAGGGCTCTCAATTGATATATCAGGTTTCCAATGGTGCAAGGAACATAAAATGTGCTTGAGTTCTTGCACTTAGTTGGCAATTTGCTTGGCTTGATGATAGATAAAGCATTTACCCTCATAGTCACCTTTTCTTCCCCAACTCCCTTAATCTTCCTTTTTATTGAGTGCAGGATCTTTCAAGAATTTTGCATACTTGGGAATTTGCTTGATTGCATCCAATAAGGGATATTCACTTAAACTTTCTAGAAGGTTTCTAATGCGTTACTGGGTTCAATCTGTTAGTAGCTTTCCTGGGTTGCATCCTCTATCAAAATGGCAATGGTGGAGTGAAAATCTGGAACTCGCATGGGGTCTCCTGGGTGACTTCCATGCTCACAGGAAGGTCTTCTTTTCCAATTCAGGGAAGACCACCATTAGACTCGGCTGAGCACTAGGTGCTCTAAGAACAAAATCACGTTCGGGCATAGTTTTCTTTTATCCTTATTCCTCTGTAGGCTTTGTTACCTATAGAATTTTCATTCCAATACCTAATGTGATAACATAGATATTTCTCCTTGGATTATGTATGGTCTGAGAAGGTAACTAGAAGTTGGGCTTGTTGACTCTAATTTTGCTTCATTTGAGTCATCTTTTCTCTTAGTTGGGCATTTTTCTTTCATATTTCCTACATTTATAGCATCATCATCTTCATCATCTCAACCATATCAATCTTGAGGATGAAGGTGTAGCAATTCAGTTGCCTTGATGAGGTGGCAAGTACTTTTGTTGTAAAGTTTGCTGTTGAGAATTATTTCCCACTTCAAGTTGGGATGATTTTTCCATGGAGTTATAAGTGTTCTAAAATGGGAACTAGCCTTCTTGATTCTAAGGTGGATCTGGAAGGGGTTTGTTGTTTTACCCGTGGTTGATTGGTCTCCAAGGCTAGCAACTATCTATGTGATGATTACTAGAGTTCCTGGCTACTTAACCATCAATTTCTACATAAGCCCAAAAAGTGCTTATAATGTTTGGGTCAACATGGATTTGGTTGGTTAACTTGGTGAAGACCTTTAGTATTGATTGCCTCTAGAACCAAATTGCTGAAAATTGGTAGCCATATTTCATATCGAGCACAGCCTTCTTTCCAAGTGTCTTATCCAAGAGTAATCCTACTAGCAGGCATCTATCAAGCACTTATCAACGGGTACAAGATTTCATAAAAGTATTGAAGGATGAATTATTCCTAGATCTAGTGGTTAGGGAAGCTAGCACAAAGGGGCTTGAAATGTTCCTAATACTCATGAAGAGTCTCATCTGATTGGTAGATTGAGAGTCTCTCCTTTCTAATGAGCTACTTCAAAGGAGGAAAATACCTCTCAAGGAAGTCTTTTCATCTTCATCTAGCTCTTTTACAACCCAATTTCTGGCAAGTTAAAGAACCAATTTTCTACAATGCCCTCTAGGAGAAGAGGAATTGTCTAAGTTTTACATTCATCCACCCAGATTGGGTTCATGCTGAAACACACCATATGCAATTTCTTTAGGTGTTGGTATGGGTCTCTCTATACGAGCCCATGGAACTTGGCGAAGCATGAACCATGTACCTCCTTGAGCTCAAAGTCATTGTCAAGCCTGGGGTATGTAATTGCCAAGGGCTACTGAGTAAAACAGGAGCAATGAGCTCCACTGAGTGTCTTGTTCCTCTCCTATGTCACCTATACTTCTTGAAACGGTCAACAAAGGGTCAGAAATATTCGAAAGTTTCGCTTGCTTGTCTGATTTTTCTTAGAGTTCTTCAAGTCTCAAAGTCAAAAGGTATCAAATTTCAATAGACGGGAACACCTCATAAAGACAACAACCGATTTTTTTCTGAAAAATAAATAAAAATAGTGAATAAATAAAATAGAATAAAATAAAATAAAGTAAAATAAAAATAGAAAAATAAACAACTGAGTTTTAATACCTCCCGGCAATGGCGTCAAAATTGACGGAGGGTACTTCTTATGTCCTCAAATTAGAAACTATTTCAATGCTAAGTTGCACAAAAAATGTAATAAAGGATACAACCTATGTCGTCTCTCAAAAAGGCTTCAACACTTAGTTGGGGAAATTGGGGGTTTTGAATAAAATTTAAAGCAATTGAAATTAAAAGTTAATAGCAATAATGAGAAGGGCACTAGTACAAGGTATTCCTAGGATTGGAAATTAATTATCATTGACCAAATATTAAACCCATTGGTGGCTATTAGTAATAGATTACTAGCAATTCTACTAGTGATCGATCGATCTCTAGAATTTGACTAATGTAAATAACCAATAAACGAGATCTCAATTTATTTAAAAATCACAATAATTTAATGGACCAATTGTTATAGCCTAACTACCAATTAGAAGCTTAATTCTAATGTTATCCCTCTAACATAAACTAATAGATCTATCAATTTATGCCCAAAGGGTTTCCCTAAATGATGATCGCAATTTAGTTATTCAATAAAGATTATATGAATCACCACAATAATTATAGGATAGAAGAACTGCAAAACATTAAGAAAACCAATGCATTCAATATCAAAAGGGTTCAAACATCATCCCAATCCATCCGAAATGCTACACTGTAAGAAATATACTCCTCCATCCCTAGAGGATTACAACAATGAAGATAAAAGAGAACCTAAAAATAATAGCAATATTCCTTGCCACAATCTCAAAGACAAAGCACATTCACTAATGGAATCCCTAAGAGAGAAAAGAATAGAGAAGTAGATGTAGAGAAGAAGAGGAGAGAGATGTGGAGAGATAATAATAGCAACCTTAACTTTGTAGCCAAACTAAGGTAAAAATTTGTCACAATCCCTTAAGTCCTGTTCTCTAAAATAGCTCAAAGTGGAGTCCAAATAGATTAATGATCGTCCGCTACGGCACTGGAGCCCTAAACTCAGAGATATGGTCCAAAAAATTGATGGGTATTGCTCTGCCAAATGCTCCATGCTAAAATGAGCACTACAATGCTCACAGAATGAACTTCTATACTTTTTCTTTCTTTTTACTCCAAGCTTCTTCTAAAGGTTTCTAGCCTTGCTTTTGACATTTTGCACTTAATCCAAAACTCCTGTGCTCAAAACCATACTCAAAAAGACAAGTCAAACACAACACGGTGTAATTACAAATTATTCCAAAAATCGTGCAAAAGCCAATAATTCTATTAAAATCACACAATGAGGAATAAATCAAAATCCTTATTAATTGCATCAATAGCACAATAAAACTCATGCAAAAAGCTAAGGTTTAGTAGTAGGATAAGTGGCATAAATGCCCTTTATAAGATGTTTCAGCAATCCTCGTTTTGAGCCCAAAGCTTCCATGAAAATTGCAAAAATTTGACTTGTTTGTGTTTGCTCTTTGCCTTATGGGCCTTGTCCGTTTAAGCCCCTCCATGTTCTGTATATCCTTGTAGATTTCGCTCAAGGACACATTCAACATTGTGTAATTGGTGAACTGTCCCGTGTCTGAGCTTCTTTCCTTGAAGGCCTCTCTTCTTTCCTCGGGATATCTCTTCTCTTTTGACCATGATCGTTCTTTAACTTTGCCATCATAACTTCTTCCATATTGATGTATTTTCTCCCTTCTCCATAGCTCTTCTATGCTCCTTGGTTCAATCTTTGATTGGGATTGAGCGAACACTTCCAATTTGAGTCCTTGAATAAAGACCAGGGGCCATTTATGGCTCCAATATGACTATCTCCAAGGTAGCCTTGTTAACCCGGTCCACATATTCTTGGAGGGTTTCATTTGTCCCTTGTTTAAATCCCATGAGGCTAGTCACCAATTCCTGGCTTGTACCACTAGCGAAAATCTGAGTCAAGAACTTATCGGCCAAGTCAAAGGATCTATGAATCAGCGCGGTAGGAGCGGTTAAACCATTTTAATGCAGCCTTCTCCAATGTAATAGGAAAGGTTCTACATCTCAGGGCTTGGGGTTCCATCAGGGTACATCAAACGGAAGATATCCAGATGGTTTTGAGGATCGGTGGTCCCCATCGTAAAGCTCATGTCACTTGGGGGCTTGAACGGGGGAATGACATACCTCATCACATCCTCAGAATGTAGATATTATGTCTTCCTCATTCCATCGATTTATGCCCTCACATGAACACTCTTCAATTTCCAATGGTACTGTTGCGGGCATATGAGCTTCCTTCATTGCTCCGGCTTTATTTGCTTATACCATTGTTAATATCTTGTTGTGTCACGGGCCTTTCTCTTCGCGTCATCAGGATAGCGTTCCTCGAGGAACGGGTGTTCAAGACGTGAATGACCTGGGAAGGCTTATGATTGTCGCATCTTCTAGGGCTTTAAGGCACTCTTTTAACCTTCTTGCTTGCTTAACCTCATGCTAGAGTTTCACTTCCACTTCCAGAGCTCAGGCCAACTCCTAAGCTAAATGATCATCAGCCTACCTTATTCTTTCAAGCTCATTCTCCAGGGCTTGTCACTTGATTGCTTGATCACGCACTATATGGAAAAGCTCCTTTGATAGGATCGAGGTGAAGGGCTTCTGCACGACCCTTGATGCTTTACAAGGTTCTTGGTTCAACATTTGAAGTTCGCACTAAGGCTCCAACTAGAGTGATGGTTGCAAGCGGCTACTAGTCACATGTATTTCTGGTCTTTACGTGATGGAGTGCACCCATTGTTGAACCTTGGGTCGTCCATCCGTTTCAAATCCTGATTCAAATGCTATCCTCCGTCTTGAGGGGCTAGGTTTCAAGCGTGTCATCATGGGGGATAGGTCTTCCCATGATCTGGTTCTGGCCATGGATCTCCTAGAGTACACACAATACACACAAAAGAAATGATGGAAAGCTATTATGTCATTGGCAATGGTGCCAATGTAACAAAGTAGTAAGGTAGGAGGTTACTTGGGGATTTGGAGTGATCACAAAAATAGCCTTTCCTTCCTCAAATGCGTTCTTGATGAGGTTAGGACGGGTGGTGGGGTACCCTAAATACTCACCAAGGGTCTCAGTTTCGGTATTAGATCATAGCCAGAGACGGGATTGAGTTCGTACTGGTTTTCAATTCAAATACCCTTCAAATAGAGACCCTGATGCCAGTTAGCACTACCATCATTTTTGAGGACGTGGTTAGTGGGCTTGTATGTAGGTTGTAGTGGAGATCGTGTGAGCGTAGGCTTCATGCCAAGTAAGCTCGAGAAGGGTTCTATACCATGTAAGGTCGAAGGCCGTATGGTGTGAGTACAATGCCAAGCTTTCCACCTTATAGGTTTGGGCCCTTGTATGTTCATGGCCTAGTCCTTCTCAAGCTCATATCTTGGATTTTCCATATGGACTTGTTCAGAAGGGTGATTTGTACATGTTAGGCCCATATGGCAATATTAGCAAATCATAACAATTGATAATAGTAAAAAAAAAAATGGTGCTATATAAAGAACCTATCATCAATGTAACACCCTCCCAAGAACAACATCATCCTTAAGCCATGACATCGAACTTGAGAATTGTTACTTGTAAATTAGCATACCTTGCTTAAGTATCTATAGCATCTTAAAGCGAGTTGATTAGTAACTATGTCATATAGCTACTTAAATATATAATAAGAAAATTGAGTACTCAGAATATATATCCAAATACATGAAAAAGCTCTTATACAAACCTTGATATACATTACTTTCTTATTGGATTCCTTCACGCCAGCACTCATTCACCAAAGTTGCATAATCCCTGATCTCAAAGACTCACAGTACCTTAAATCCTCACGTAAACCTCCTTTAAACTTCATGCACTTCCAAGCTTCATCAAGATCCTGGATAGATAGTAGAAAATTTCAGAGCTCTTCAAACTTTATTGTGCACTCTGCTATACTCATGGATCATTGCTTAAATGAACTCTAGCTCCTTTGCATTCCTCACAATAAGGAAAATACTTACGAAAAAAAGCTTCCATAAAAACATCCCAATGACTTTAGTTGAGAGGCTTCGAATAGTCCATTGGCACCAACCCACCAACATATTTCATCTACTTCCAGTATGTAAGTAACAAAGGCCACTTTTTCATCGCCTTAATCCATTGTTCTTCTACTTTTGGATCAAAGCTCCTCGAAACGATAGAGGGTTTGCCTTCTTGAACTTGAGTAAATTTGATACTCCACATCTACCCTGTTCCCAAACATTCCTAGCTAGGTTTCGTTCATTATTGTAATCTAGTCTTTCCATCATTTGGTTGGCCACCATAACTTGTTCCCTCATAAGTCAGGCATTCTCACAAAAAGTACTCATCATGTCTTCTAGCTCAGCATTCTCATTCCTAGTATGTCTGCCATTGGTTCCTGAACACACCAAACAAAAGATAATGAGTTGATCAAGCTCAACACTTGCTAAGTATGATAGCAACCAACTATAGAACCACTAAACTTCTGCATATCTAAACTCTATATCCTATCATACATATGAGATTCAAAGCATGAATTATCTACACATAACAAAAAATGCTTGGAAGCATAGTCGTTGAATCCTTCAGGTCCTACTAGGATGAACCTCGAATACCATGCCATAAAAGCAAAAATATCAATTCCAAATAGTGAATAACTTTCAGAAATAGAATTGAGAAAAAGATACAAAAACCTACTTGTGAAGCTTCAAGGCTTCTAGCTAAAAATGATCTTCCAAAAATGGTTTTCTTCACTCTTAGCTCTTCCAAACAGCTCTAATATCTTCCTTTAATAGTGGGATATGATATCTCAAGGTGGAGAATGGATATGATTCAAAATTCCAATCGATTGGTTTTGTAGATTATAGATAGTAGAACAAGTTTTGTGAAGGAAACTTGGGGTTTCAAGGATTTTGAGCTAGGGTTTTGGAGGTTTGAAGCAAGGTTAAGGTTTTTGAGAGAAAAATGGAGGGTTGTGCTTTCTTGCTCCTTGGCTGAAAATGATGATGATGGAGTGATAAGGTTGGTTGTGTTGTTCTTATCTTGAGTTTCATGGTAGTATTTTTCTAGTTTCAAGCTTTTCTTTCTTTCTTTTTCAAAAAGAAATGAAATAAATAGCTAGGATTGATTTGTTGGTCAAGGAATGAAGCTTAGCTATTCACTTGGCTCAAGATAAGTGGCTCACTTAAACTTAGTGAGCAAGTTATTTTTTCAATGTTAGAATCGTACACTAAAATTTCACTAGACATGTGAAATATTGGCCCTCAGGTAAAATTATAATAAATGAAATGTCAAAATTGAAACTTGCTTAGCAAGTTTTTGTAACACCCTAATTTTCTTTAGAAATTAATTGAGGTTTTGTTAATGAGAATATTGAGATTCTAATAGGCATAGTAACGATGAGAACGACTCTATAATTGAAAAAAAAAAAAGAAGTGAATAGTATTTTACGAGGCTTAGGCCACTAAGGAAAACCTTAGATTCGGGACATGGAGGTGCCCAAAATTAGAAAAACATGGGAATAAGGTTAGAAATAAGTGGAAATGAAAATTTTATACTTAGAATTAATTTTCGGGTAATATATTTAATTGGGTACAGTGTTTACCTATTCGGTAAAATTTTGGTGTGTGATTTTTAACACCGAAAGATGTTTAATCACCACAAATGGATAATGTATATCCATTTAAGACATGTGGAAGGCCAAGATTTAATCTTGAAATCCAAGATTAAATCCTAGCCATCCATTCTATTTTCTATCTTTAAGAATTATGTGCTTATATTATATAATATCTAAACTTTACTATAAGATAAACATAAGTCACCTAACTTCATTAATTCTTCTTCCTGATTTCGCCATCACCCAAGGAGAAACATCAGCCTCCATTTTCATTCCTTAAGAGTTCCAAGCTTGCAATCTCAAAAACCTTAGATTAGAATTGTTAAAACTACCAACTTCCTTCACAAAACTTCATCTACACCTCAATCCCTACAAATCTAACCAATTAAAATCTTTGTTCCTCACCAAGCCTTGCCTTGCTACCTCACCCTCACTGAGTTAGGAAGGAGTTGGGGTTGATTTGGGGAGCTTTGGAGTAGAAGAAAGCAATCTTAGAGCACCTTGGGACCAAAGATTCATTAAGTCACTAAAAGTAGGGTTTTCTTTGCCTTTTCTTTTCAAATTT
>JAMLFY010000803.1:0-23360 GCA_030441495.1 Dalbergia oliveri
CAATTGCTTCCCGTGATTAAATTCCATTTCATTATTGGTTAATACGGCCTAATTATTATCCTTAATCAAGATGGAAGAATCAAAAGTAGGTGGGACGCATGCATCCTCTATTACGGTTTTAATTATCATGCTTCGCTAACCAACTTTATCATTTTGTTCCTTAGCATATTGAACCATTTCCGTGTCTGGTTTTTTCTCTCTTTACTTCACATCTTATCAAATGAAATGAAAGCTTTGTTTCAACTTTGAATCATGTTTGTGCACCAATTGTTTTGTCTAATCACGTTTATGCATATTTTTCTCGAGTTGTGTACGGTCTTCGAGAATATTGCGCAAACATTGCAATTACTTTTCCACGTTGGTCCTTTTCCTAGTTTAATGCAACTCTCTCACTTTTCTCCTTCAAGGGTCCGGTTTTGTCTCTTTACTTCACATCTTATCAAATGAAATGAAAGCTTTGTTTCAACTTTGAATCATGTTTGTGCACCAATTGTTCTGTCTAATCACGTTTATGCATATTTTTCTCGATTTGTGTACGGTCTTGGAGAATATTATGCAAACATTGCAATTACTTTTCCACGTTGGTCCTTTCCCTAGTTTAATGCAACTCTCTTTCTTTTCTCTTTCAGGGGTCTGGTTTGGTCAAAACCAGCAAACGCCTGTCCAAGTTGACAAGTGGCAACTAAATGGGTTCCTATAGTGTTTGACTTATAGTAGCTACACTGTTTTGGTCTACCACTAGAGGTGACAAAACCGATTTAGCATATGGCATGGGTTGTATTTTTCAACCCGCCAAAAATTTTTAATTCTTCCATCTCGTATTATAGTTAACCAATGGCAGATCAAAGTTGGTCAGTAAAAATAGTTAAAATCTAATCAAATTTGTTTACGCCAATCTATTATTTTTTAATCGTAAAAGTTGATATTTTTAATTCAAATAACTAAAACAAATCAATCCATCCCATCTTATTTTATGTGAACCAGCTTGCTTCACCCAACCCGCCTCATTTGCCACCCACCTTTGCTTTCATATACTCATTGTTACATGAACGAAAGGTCAAAAACCAAATGAATGGTCCATAACCACTAATAAATCAGCAGCATTATTGGATTTGAAAGAATAACAAAGACCAATAATAGCTTCATCATAAGCCAGCGCAAGGCTTGTTTTGTCAGTCCAAACATGGCAGCTTCCTTGAGATTCATCCTGTTGTTGATGCTTTGTGTTGCTGCCCTTACAATCTTAGCTCATGCACAGCAACAGACAGGTTAGCATTTTCTATCAGCAGTTGCAAGAATGAGTCTTGAAACTTAGTGTTACTTTTTTGCAATATTATTAATTAATGACATTGGTATTGCTCCAGGGTTGCATATAACAACTTCCCTTACATGGTTTACAAGAACTTTGAAAGCTTCATGGTTTTAAGCTTTAATCTAAGCTGCTATATCTCATGTTTACAGGCCCTTAAATTCATGGTTTAATGGGTAATTCTTGTCTTTTTGTTCAGGGTTCATAAGCATTGATTGTGGTGGTCCAGAGAATTTTCAGTACACAGATGATGTGACTAATATAAAGTACAACACAGATGAAGGTTACATACAAACAGGTGTGAACAGAAACATCTCCTCTGAGTATGCATACCCAAACAACCCCGTCCTGCCACAGCCACTCTCTGACCTCAGAAGTTTTCCTCAAGTAGATAGGAACTGTTACAGATTAATAGCTGGAAGAAGAGGTAGTTTACATTTGATAAGGGCTTCCTTCTTGTATGGAAACTATGATGGAGAAAATAAGCTACCGGAATTTGATCTCTATGTTGGTCCCAATTTCTGGTCATCTGTGACATTTAGAAATGCTTCAGAGGAAGTGGTAAAGGAAATAATAACCATGGCACAATCAGAGGTAATTAATGTTTGTCTTATGAACAAGGGGTTAGGAACTCCTTTTATCTCAGCATTGGAACTTAGACCTATTTATAGGCCTATTTATAATGCTGAGTTTGGTGAATCAGCTTCATTGTTGCTTTTCAAAGATGGGACTTTGGTTCACTCAATGGAAGTGGCAGATATGAAGATGATATTTATGATAGAATTTGGTCCCCTTACAATTCATCCTCTTGGGATTCTATAAGGACTTCTTCACTAATAAATGTCAATGCTGATGGTTATAGACCACCATTTGAAGTGATTAGGACTGCTGCTAGACCAAAGAATGAGAATGATGCTTTGGAATTTTCATGGACCCCAAATGATCCAAATTGGAAATTTTATGTCTACTTGTACTTTGCTGAAGTGGATCAGCTTCGGAAGACACAACTGAGGAAATTCACTATATTCTGGAATGGATCTCCATTGTTTGAACCTTTAGTACCACACTACTTAAATGCAACCACTCTTTCCAATTCGAAATCCTTGGTGGCAAATGAACATCGAATTTCTATACAGAAGACAAGAGATTCAACCCTCCCACCCATTCTTAATGCAGTTGAGATTTATGTAGTAAGACAACTGGACACACTTCCAACTTTTGGACAAGATGGTATGATAAGATTTCTTTGCTGAAATTTCATGTGCAACATCAATGTTATGTCTTTTAGTAAATTCAGTTTTTGTTTATACACAGTTGATGCTATGACGAACATCAAAGAAAGATATGGAGTTCAAAGAAATTGGATGGGTGATCCATGTGAGCCAAAGAACTACTCTTGGGAGGGCTTAAGTTGCAATTATAGCACTTCACTTCCTCCTCGAATTTTATCATTGTGAGTACTCTGTGCCTATCCTTTCCCTTCTTATCATTCATTCTATCATTCTCAAGTTCATTATTAGATAACAAGCTGTTGATTTTGACTAGAACTAGAACTTCATTTCATGATTTTCAAATTTAGCAGAGAGCTTTTTATTTTGATAGGAATCTAAGCTCAAGCAGTTTGAGTGGAATAATAGCTCCTGCCATTGTCAATCTCTCTTCCTTGGAATCTTTGTAAGTACACAACTAGAAAAATATGTAAAATTTTTGCCATTATACCTCTAAAGTGCATGAAATTTCCCATGGTAAATAAGATTGATTTTCTCATCATGTAATTTATATCACAGAAATTACATTATTTTGTCTCAGGGATTTATCTAACAACAGCTTAACTGGATCAATACCTCAGGTTTTAGAAGAACTGAGATCCCTTACATATTTGTAAGTTCTTCTATGATTGATGGTGATATAGCCATCAGCTACCCCTTACATATAATTGTAAATTGTTAAATAGCTGATGCAAGAAAAATAAATATATTTGTAGGAATTTACAAGGTAATCAACTATCAGGTTCTGTCTCTAGAAGTCTTGGTGAAAGATCAAGGACTGGATTACTTACACTGAGGTATGCCCTGCCTTTTTTTTTTTAGTAGACCTAGAGATGCTTATTACAATTTGCAAGTCTTGCTGGTTTTCTTTGCTTTGAAACTAACAAGAGCCAAGGTGTTAATTGTGAAGCATTTGAAGATGTATTGATGTGTCCTCAAACATCTTTACTTGTAAATATGACTTGAAAGTTTTGTTTTCACCATTTTCAGGGTGGATGATCAAAATCTCGGTGCTTGGGATGACAAAAATAGCAAAAAGAAAATTATTGTTCCCATTGTTGCAGCATTTTCATCAGTTTTAGCTCTATCGATTGTTTTCATCCTCATTTGGAAACTCAGGAGAAATAAACAATCAGGTATTTTGGCATTGTTGAATGCAACTCCTTCTCAAAAGATGAAGAATAGAGTTAACTATTCAGCATACATAAAATAAAAAGAAAGGAATATATTGACAAGAGAAAAACAGAAAGAGAAAATTCACAAGTTACAATAGCCACACTTTGGCTTTTCAAAATTAATACTTTTCTGAAGTAAAGGCTCACATTTTATTTCTTTCTGAACTAAGATGAGGAGATGAACAAGCCCAGCAGTGGAGGAAGAACTGTAGCATCAAAGAACTGGCAGTATGCATACACCGAGGTCTTAGAGATCACCAAAAACTTCGAAATGGTCATTGGGAAGGGAGGATTTGGAACTGTATACTGTGGTAAGATGAAAGATGGTAACCAAGTTGCAGTTAAGTTGTTTTCTTCATCATCATCCCAGGGGCCAAAGGAATTTCAGACTGAGGTAATTAGTACTATATGTTCTTCCACTGGATTACACAACCATGCTATTCAACATGGGAACCATCAACAGAAAATAATCATGGCTTGCAGGCTGAGCTCTTGATGACAGTTCACCACAAAAATTTGGTATCATTCATTGGTTACTGTGATGATGATAATAAGATGGCACTCATATATGAGCACATGGCCAATGGCAACCTGAAAGATTATCTCTCAGGTAGATCCTTACACATCTCTACTCTCTAGATTGTACCTTATTTCTTTGCTGTAATCTTTTATTTGTAACTTAATGTTTGAAGAAAGATAGCATGTTGGAAGCTGATATATGATGGTTGCAGATAGAAATTCACATTGCTTGGGCTGGAAAAGGAGACTTCAGATAGCAATTGATGCTGCCGAGGGTCAGTATATCTTCAACTTTTGCTTTACAAGTTCTCATTGTTTTGATGTCTCCCTTATTTTCATGTTGGATCTAAATGTTACTGCTGCCTCTAGACTATTCTAGATGACAACAAATTATATCCTGCTTTCTAGCATAGTTTCGGTATTCAACAAAGGAGGAAGTGTCTTGCTCATTTTGCTTCTCTGAGCCTTAGTTCTTCTTTATATTTGAAATTTATAAAAAAAAAAAAAACAATTGAGTCCATGTTGTTGAATTAAACTCTGGATGGTTTAAACCTATCTAAGTCCATGTTAGTCATTTTATCTAATTCTGGAATTCATAGTAAGTGAAATTAATTTTCAATTTATCTAATAATATTTATCATTTATTTTCATTGCAATTTGGTAATATTATTTACTTTATTAATATTTATTAATATTTTGTTTTGCATATATATTCTTATATATCAATACACGATTAAATTTCTCGTGGATTGCACGGGTTCCACACTAGTTTTATCTATAACTATGCTGCTATGGCTACATTCTTCGGGAAATTTGTTGTGATGTTTGATGAATGATGTGTTTTGACTTGAAAGGATTGGATTACCTACACCATGGATGCAAACCACCTATAATACACAGAGATGTGAAGTCAGCTAACATTCTTTTAAATGAAGACTTGGAAGCTAAGATAGCAGACTTTGGCCTATCCAAGGTTTTTAAGAATGAAAACTGAAATGCAGTACCTGCAGTTATTCAGAATGATAACAACATAGCAGAATCTGCAGTCATGGGCACCAGAGGGTACCTTGACCCAGAGTAAGTCCCCATTCCCAGGAATCATTTTTATTTGTGTGATCATATCAAAAGTATTCTAGTCACATAACTGGCACAAAATAAGAAACACAAAGACATAGGAGCTTTATATTATCATTGATTTGCTAAGTGATACCAAACCACATTGTCCACTTATTCAGGTACTTCAAATTGAGGAACTTGAATGAGAAGAGTGACATCTATAGCTTTGGAATTGTTCTATTGGAATTAATCACAGGTCGACCGGCAGTGTTAAAAGGCGAACAACTGATGCACATACTTGATTGGATAAGGCCTGAGCTTGAAAGACGAGAATTGAGCAGAATTTTGGATCCAAGGCTCCAAGGCAAATATGATGCAAGTTCAGCATGGAAAGCCTTAGGAATTGCATTGGCATGCACTGCATCAACCTCTATTCAGAGGCCTACAATGAGTGTTGTGTTATCAGAGTTGAAACAGTGTTTCAAGATGGAACTGCCTAGTCCTAGTGAAACAATAGTGATCCCAAGACAAATATATAGTGAATTTAGTTCATCTGAAGCATATTCCATGGATAGTGACTCAATGACCTGCCCTTTCCCAAGATAAGTGTAAGCATTTCCAGAGCATGGATGATGTAAAAAATGAGTCTATAATTTGTGTTATCATGCGATGCACAATGTAGAACTATCAATCACAGAGAAGTAAAAACTAGGAGCTTCTATTTTGTTTGAAAAAACAAAAAAACAAAATCAGCTTTGGTTGGGAAATTCAGATTGAAAAGTATTGAAAAATATCAATCAAGCTTTAATCAAGAATTTTCTGCAAAGCATAGGAATGCTCATTGTGGACTAAGTACAATGTATGCTATTACCTAAATAAATACCAAATACTAAATAAATGTTGAGTCTATTACGATTATATTCCATCAAGGCAATGACAATTTTCGCAAGCATTGAAGAAAAAGTGACTGAAGGCAATTGTATTTGAAGTTTTGACCCATTTCAAAGACCAACCCAGAGAAAACTTTAAATTGGGGTTTATGATGTTTTTAATTTGTTCGAATGATGGTATAGTACGTGATGATATAGTTGTTGAATTGGGGTTTTGATGTTTTTAATTTGCTGAAATTACTTCATAAATTTATATTGTTTTATTTATGGCTTAATTATGTTTTTAACTTTTTATCCCCTAAAATATTATTGTTTTTTAATGATTGCTCCTTTTTTTCAAAATTGAAAAAAAAAATCTGTTTAGTGGGGGCCGAGATGGATTGAAAGATTAAAAAGGATTAATGGGAAATCACAATATTTAGGGGACTAAACGAAAAATTAAAGTTATATTAATTTATATGAGAAATTATTTATATTTATATATATAAAATGTAAAAATTTAAATATAAAATCATTATCTATATTAATTATCTTTTAAATAATTATCTTCATATATTATTGTCATATCTATTTCTTATAACTATCACAATTTTTACAATTATTCTTATAAAAGTATTGTAAAAAATATCTCTAGTCAACATTTTCTACTCCATAATAACTCCACCGCATCATAATCCTCATTTAATTTCGCTGACTCATCAAAAGCCAATTTTTCATTTAATTTCATTGTCTCATTGCCAACTTCCCATTTAATTTCATTGATCTATCGAAAGGGGCAAAATATTATTTGATTATAAGATATTATATTATATCAACTCTATATTTTATTTAATGAATTTTATTTGAATAAAATTTATACTCTCCTTTAATAATAGATAAATATGATTTGATATGATATTTCATATATTTAAGGATATAATATAACATAACCCCAAGACAGTTAATGCGACTAAATGGTTCCTAGTGTTTTACTTGTAGTTGTATCATTCTCAGACCTTTGCTTTCATATGCCATTGTATTATATTATATTCTATATATAAATATAAGATTACGATTTTCATATTTTGGATATCAAAAGTCTTGATTTAATATTATCAATTTAACAATTTTTTGTTTTCTTTTCTTTTAACAATTATTAAATTGTATCACCATCAATTTTCAACTTCTTCGTCTATTTATTGATAATTATTTTTTTCTTTTCTAAAACAAAAAATTTAAATTTTACATGAATGTATATTTTTCTTTTCTAGCCTGGGTACCATGTAGTTTTACATAAATGGAAGTCTTTCTGTTTTTCTATGATTGTGTTCCCAATATTTATTTAATACTAATTATATTTCTTTATTGATAAAGATCCCGTCAATAAAATAATGTTAAAATTAAGTGCATTAAAATTTGTTGATTTCTTTCAATTTATATTTTTAGTAAGATAAAATAAATTTTAAACAAATTGAAATTACCAGAAAATGATATGCCACGTATCGTTAGTGGGCAAAATTCAACATCGTCATTGAAATTAGCAACCTAAGCATTTTATTTTAGACAAAATGGCACATAACTCTTTTTCTTAATCAATTTGTAAATATCGTTGTTTTTATAATTTTCTTTTATTTATATTGAATGATACTCATTTATCCTTGAATAATTATTTATTTAAAAAAATCATCTAAAAATAATTATCTATTTTAAAAATTTAATTTGTATTAATTATTTCTTTTCAATAATATCACTATTAAATACTATTGGAGGAGAGAGAAATATACAGTGGAAAAGGAAATAAAAAGTTGAAATATTAAAAAAATAGTATAATTTAATAAATTACTTTTAACTTTTTCTAACTTTAATATTTTTCCAATTATTTCCTTAATAACGGATGGAGTATCTTATTTCTCTCTACTCAGTCAATATTCCTATCCACTCTTTTTCTCATCTCATTAATATATTTTTTTCTCTTTCATGAATTATAAACAAACAAAAGTTTAATTTCTATCCAATAGTAGTGTAAAAAAAATTTATATAATCATCCAATATGTATTGTCACATCAATAAAGTAGTTAGTCTCACACTCACTATTTAAAAAGTTATGTAAATAAGATTTTTTTTATTTTTCAAAAATTACATTGATCACACTAAGATATAAATATAGGACCTCATACCTATTACCTATTAAACTCAACAAATAATATTGGTTACTTGAAAAAGAAAATATTTGCTTATCTATAACCTATAATCTATTATCTATAATACTAATATTTCAGACTCTTATGAGGAAACTTTTATATATGTCGCTTCTAAGTGATTTAGGCCCACAATTTTCATTTGGAATTTGAATTCTCAATCTATATTCATTACATTTAATTGATAATTATCAATCACATCAATCATAATTAATTATTAATTATGATATATCAATTATCAATCATAATTTCACTTTCACTTCACAGCTTAATTTCGAAACTCATTATCAGATACTGCAATATCACTTTGCAAATTTTTTGTTGTTAGTTGACTTTGCAAATTTTTATTCTATATTTTTAATTTATCAAATAGTATTTTTTTTTGTTCTAATATATTAAAAATTATTTTTTATGATTATATTATTTGGCTTATTTATCAAAAAATTATTTAGCTTAATATATAGTCATGGTTTCTTTCAAATGTATTATAGTTTTATATTGAACATTGATTTATATATTATCAATGAATACATAATTTGAAATTAAATTATATTATAGTTTTTAATCAATATGTAATTATCAATTTGTAATTGAAGTAATCTATCAATGATGTCAATCATAAATAATAGATAGATATTTTAAAATTATATATTTTATTTAAAAACATTTGTCTATCAAGATAAATAAATTAAAATCTTATGGAATTAATTCAATACTAATTTAAATAATTTAGTTAAGCTTTTGAAATATATTTTTAGTTTTAAAAATATAAAATATTTACTATGATATATTTATTTTGACTTAAATTCATAGAATTCTTTTATTTAATGCTTGAGTATTTTTATAAACTCACATATACTCTATTATCATTTAATTTTAATATGAAATTTTCAAGTATAGAAGTTATTCACTTATTTTAAATGAGATTCTTATGTTTTTTAGGGTTTTTGATATGGTTTAAATATAACATTCTTTTTATTTTGTTATATCCAAATTACATTTAAATATGGTAATTAAAGGTTAAATACTTTAATTTTATGTAACTAAATATCTATATAAAATATCTTTTTACATTAACAATGCATTAAAATTAAACCCTTATAACAATATATTGTAAAAAAATTGATGAGATATATATCTTTTAATAATAATCTATGGTAGCTTTGGATAGGTTAATGAATTTAGAAAAGATATGTCAAATCGATATTATTGAATCAACCTTAAATTTGTGCTATCATTGATATAGTAGTTATATTAATTTAAATTATTTTATTAATTAAAATCACAGTAAATATTATCATGGTCAACAAATTATAACTAAAAATTTAATACCACAAATTAATCAATTATTCTCAAATTTAAATTAAAATTTTAAAGAATAATATTAATTACATATCATTTTATTTTAGCATGTTAGATTTAATTAGTATAATATATAATTCATTGAAAATTATTATAATATATAAAATTTACCACATTATACTGTAATGATATTGATAAAAATATAATAATACATGTTATACTATATTAGTTTTGATATTTTAATAAAATTTAATATCATAGTTAACGTATTTTCAAAGGATTTAATATAATCTATAATCTATCTATAATACTAATAATTAAAATTAGTTATATGGACATGTTTTCATGTGTTATTCATAGAGAAAATTATGCCACACCATTTTCATAATCTTAATATTTAAAGTAAGTTTTTAGATTTAATTTACCTTCTAATTATTAATTTTTTTTTCAATCATACCTTCATATCTCTCTTCATCAAAATTATTTAACAAGTAACAAATAATATAAATAAAATGATAATTGAATGTATTATACCATTAAAATTTTACATATATATAGTATTAAAGATAACAAAGCTATTATAATTATGTTACCAAGAAAATATTATAATTAATTATTATAATTATAGTATTAATAATAACAAAACTATTATAATTAAAATAATTAATAAAAACAAGAAAATCTTAGCACACCTTTTTTTTTAATTATCTTTATTGGATTTAATTTGCATCATGTATGTATTTTTATTTTAAATTTGAATTATGTTGCATTAGTGGTATTTGTTATAATGGATATTTGTGTTTCAAATTTCAAAATATTTTGAAATCTTTTTCATTTTTTGAAATTTTTTAAATAAACCTGAATACTATGGGATTCAAATCTCAAGGGATGAGGAATGGAGACTGAAAAATTACCCATAATAGAGATGCGAATAGGGACAGATTTTATTTTTATAGGGTTGGAATCTCCATTTGTTAAACTGGAAAACCAAATAAAATATCTTTATTTTTTCAGTTATCTATATTGGATTTCATTATATATACATTTTTTATTTTTTAATTTTAATTATGTTGCATTACTAATATTTGTTATTATGAATATCTATGTTTGGAATTTTAAAATATTTTTAAAATTATTTTTTATTTTATAATTCTTTTAATAAATTTATGAATATGCATGTAGATTCAAATCCCTATGAAAAATGAGGAATGCGAAATTGTGAGGATGATGAGGATGGAGGATGAGAGGCAAAATTCTAAACGGATAGGGCATAGGACATATTCTCTTTGTCATCTCTATAAATGGCTAATATATAAAAAAATTATCTACTTATTGTTTTCATTATTTAATAATTTCAACTATTAAAATGTATCAAATTTTTATAAAATAGGCTATTTATTGTTATAGGTCATCTATTGAGATTTTTTAACCTTATAAACATATTATTCAAAATAAAATATAAAATAAAATAATACATTTACATATTATCAATTTATTTAATTATTTAACTATTAACTTATTTTAAAAAAAATTTATACACTTAATTTTTATAAAATATATTTAAAGAAATTATTTACTTTTATAACGGTCAATAAACTATATTTTTATTATCACCTGTATGCATGTGGCTACTAGTAACATTATTATCGGATTTGTAAGCATAACATATAATATCTTGACTTGCCAGTGCAACGCCTGCTTCGTTAGTCCAACTCCAGAGACATGGCAGCTTCCATGGATTCAGCATGTTGTTGATCCTTTGTGTTGTCCTTCCAATCTTGGTTCATCCACAGAAACAAATAGGTTAGCATTTGCTATAATTTCTCAACATTATTTATTGATGATGTGTGGGAATAATTCCTCCACGATAGCATTTAGCTTCCATTTTTTTAATTTTTTGGGTAAGGATTTAGCTTCCATTTAAATATACTCGATATATCTTTTTTTTTTTTTTAAATTTCATCTTGCAGGCTCGTTCGGTGGTTTTTTTTTTTTGGGGGGGGGGGATTGTATTTGGGACTAAAATGGTCCAGCTAAAAACAAAAGGAATTAAAAGATTTTAGTGAAATTACCTCTTTATCCTATTCAATATTCATGTGTTTTTGATTTTTCTAGGATCTTTTGCAGCAAGAGTTATTTGCTTTATTTTTGTTATTTCATTGTTAAAAAATTGAAACTTGAATGCATATTACAAGCCAATTATATCTGATTTTTTTGGTCTGCTCTTGGTCATAGAGTTTTTTTTTTTCCTCTTCCCTGAGCAATTTTCTCACTTCGATTGCTAATGAAGCCTGTTGTTGGTTTTGTACTGACTGAAAATTTCTTTTAAGAGGAAGGGTAAAAGTGGTAAATCATATTATCTTCTTTTTAAAATATTAAACAGTAAAATATAAATTATTGTAGAATTGTTTTTTATATGATATGCTATGATGCAATGACTATTTTAGTACCAAAGCAGAACGAGCCAAGCTTGGAATACTGTACAATACAATGACAATGGATGGTTCATGGTTTACAAATTTTAAGTGTAAACAAGCTTAAATATTGAAAATTTTCACTACACATTGTCTTTCTGTTCAGGGTTCATAAGCATTGATTGTGGTGGCCCAGAGAATTTTCAGTACACAGATGATGTCACTGATATAAAGTATAACACAGATGGAGGTTACATACAAACAGGTGTGAACAGAAACATCTCCTCTGAGTATGCATACCCAAAAAACCCCATTCTGCCACTGCCACTCTCTGATCTCAGAAGTTTTCCTCAAGGAGATAGGAACTGTTACAGATTAATATCTGGAAGAAGAGGCAATTTACATTTGATAAGGGCTTCGTTCTTCTATGGAAACTATGATGGAGAAAACAAGCTACCAGAATTTGATCTCTATGTTGGTCCCGATTTCTGGTCATCAGTGACATTTAGAAATGCTTCTGAGGAAGTGTTAATGGAAATAATAACCATGCCACAATCAGAGGTGACTGATGTTTGTCTTGTGAACAAGGGCCTAGGAACTCCTTTTATCTCAGCATTGGAACTTAGACCTATTTATAGTCCCATTTATAATGTTGAGTTTGGTGAATCTGCTTCATTGTTGCTTTTCAAAAGATGGGACTTTGGTTCACTCAATGGAAGCGGCAGATATGAAGATGATACTTATGACAGAGTTTGGTCCCCTTACAGTTCCTCCTCTTGGGATTCTGTTAGCACTTCTTCACCAATAAATGTAAATGCTGATGGCTATAGAGCACCATTTGAAGTCATCAGGATTGCTGCTAGACCAGGGAATGATGGTGATGCTTTGGAATTTTCATGGACCCCAGATGATCCTAATTGGGAATTTTATGTCTACTTGTACTTTGCTGAGGTGGAACAGCTTCAGAAGACACAACTGAGGAAATTCACCATATCCTGGAATGGATCTCCATTGTTTGAACCCTTAGTTCCCAGCTACTTAAATGCAACCACTCTATCTAACTCAAAACCCTTGGTGGCAAAGGAGCATCGAATTTCTATAGAGAAACAAACGATTCAACCCTTCCACCCATTCTTAATGCAGTTGAGATTTTTGTTGTGAGACAACTGGATGCACTTCCAACATTTGAACAAGATGGTATAATATGTTAATAGTTTGGATCATGCTTACCAAATAATGGAATTGCTTCTCAAATGTTTCAATTTTGGATATGCCTTTAAGTGAATTTAATTTATATCTGTATTATGTACACAGTTAATGCTATGATGGACATCAAAGATATATATGGAGTTCAAAGAAATTGGATGGGTGATCCGTGTGAGCCGAAGAACTACTCTTGGGAGGGCTTAAAATGCAACTACAGCACTTCACTTCGTCCCGAATTATATCATTGTAAGTACTCTTCACATATCCTTTACCTTCTTTTCCTTCTCTCATTCTCTCTGTCTTTATTTAATATGAAGGTATTTCTTTTTTACTATAAATTCATATCATGATATTCGAATTTTTAAGAGTGCATTTTGTTTTGATAGGAATCTAAGCTCAAGCAGTTTGAGTGGACTAATAGCTTCTTCAATTGCCAATCTCTCTTCCCTTGAATCTTTGTAAGTAAACATCTTGAAAAATATGAGCATGTAATTTGCAGTTATGCCTCTGCAGTGTAATTTTCCCATGCTAAATAAGACTACTTTTCTCATCATATATTCTGTATCACTGAAACTACATTATTATGATTCAGGGATTTATCCAACAACTACTTAACTGGTCCAGTGCCTCAGTTTATAGAAGAATTACAATCCCTTAAATATTTGTAAGTATTTTGAATTTTTGATGATTGGTGGTGGTATAGCCCTTCCATAATTGTGAATTGATGAATGGCTGATCAAAGAAAAATCAAATTATCTGTAGGAATTTACAAGGTAACCTACTATCAGGATCTGTCCCTCCCACTCTTGGAGATAGATCAAGGTCTGGTTTGCTTGCACTCAGGTATGCCCTTGTATTATCGACCTAGAGATGCTAATTACAAGTCTTGCTAGTTTTATTTGACAAGAAGCTAGTAGGAATCATCATATTAAAGAAAGTCAAGGTATTATGAAGCATTTGAAGTTGTATAAGGTGTCATCAAACATGTTTAAATATGATCTGATTCTCTTGTTTTTCACAAATTTCAGGGTGAACAATCAAAATATCTGTAGCACTAATGGGGTGACAAGAAGAACAAAAAGAATATTGTTGTTCCTATACTCGCTACATTATCATCTGTCTTAGCATTATTGGTCGTTTTCATTCTCATTTGGAAAGTTAAAAGGAATGAACAATCAGGTGATACTAGCTCAATGAAGGAACTCATTTCATCAGCTTTCCTCAAAAGCTGAAGAATAGAGTTTACTATTCAACTAGAAATGAAATAAAAGAGAAGGGAAATGACCAGAAAAAGTCAGAGAGAAATTTCACAAATTACTGTAACCAAAGGCTTGACAAATGACAATAATAGTAATAATTTTCTGGAGTAAAGTGCTATATTGCTTCAACTAAATTACATATTTACGCATAAAACAAAATATATTTTATTATTATTATTGGTCTGAGAAAGTGATTTCAACAAAACAAGACATCAGCCCAACTTACTGTAGCCCAGGCCCAAGATGGACAAAAAGATACAGCCCCAAGCTGGAATAATCACCTTTTTGTTTTTGGTCATGATGAAACAATCAGTTGAAAAGGTAAGCCACCCAAACCAAGAATCATATTATATTCAAGTTGTGGAGTGCAACGGTTGTAGCCCAAGACAAAGATTTGTACTGTTATCTACCTTAGTTCCTTAGTCAAGGCCCAATAGTTTCTTCGTACCCAAGTAAAGACCAATAATATTGTAGCTGGCAAGTTCAGGCCCAGATACTATAGTGTTAATAACTAGGTCTGAATTCTCTCATTTATAAGTACATATGAGAGGGTCAAACGTAAATCTTCACCTTTAAATTTTTTTCATGTGAAGGTTTTAGCTTTTTTAAAATAAAATATCAAAGATATAGATCTACATTTAACACTCTCATGCATACTTTGCATATTAGTGGATCTATTAATAACCAAAAGAAAATAAGAAAATAAGCATGATCAAAAAAGAAAAGGAGAAAAAAAAAACAAGGAGGATAAAGTATTACAATTTACAAACCTGAAACCCCATAATAGAGAATCCGCTGAAAAAACAGCATATTTAATTACAAATCAAAGTCAACTAGGCAATTTATGGATCACTTGTTAGATGAGGTTGAAAGGAATTAATTCACATCCTTATGGTAAATAATTTTATATCTAGAGTGGCAATATTGTAGTTAGCTTAAATAGTGAACCTTTAATCAATAAAATTGTCTGTAGCTCTGTGTAGTGAATTCCAGAGAGTTATATGAACAAATGAAGACACCGATCCAACCCATAAACATAGTGGTTTTATCTCCATGGTGTGATTCTGTCTTTTGGGATGATGCCAAGGATATTAATATATATTTTCTTTAGGAGATAATATGCGATGAAATAAAAGTGTTTTTTTAGCAATGTGTGGTAGTTTGTTAGTCAATTCCATCAGCATCTTATCTCCAAATTGCCACAAATTGGTCGATCTTGTCTGTTGTTCAATAATTCATTTGATATTATAATAATATTTTCAAAGCCCAAACCTGTTGGCACACACCCAACAGTCTTCCCTCAACTTGGGGGATGCTATAAAGCCCTTCCTTAGGAAACTCTAGCCCCTTGATAGTGACTTCCGTACACTATAGAAGTACATGTATGCCTTTCTGGCGGAGTGGCTTAAAACCAAAACAAAACTAAAACATAAAATTCACTAGTATAGTATGTTAATTAGTAGTTACAACATATTCAATCAAGTTTAATCTTTAATTAAAAAGTTTGAGATTTTTCCAAAGGATGTAATCTTTGTATTGTATTATTTTTAATCAAATTAAACTTTTTAAGTTTTGTATGTAAAATTTCAATTTATATTTCTGCACTAACAATTAATTAATGTTTACAATCCATGGTTTCTTCTCTAACCCTTCAAGAATAATGAAATTTTGATAATTTTCCTTAATAGCGACATTGTAATGAACTTTGTGTCTTGTTGCTTTTTCTGAGTTCAACTTTCATAACTCACCACTAGAAGAACTTAGTAATCAAATTAAGTGATGAGGATATAGTTGCATAACCCAGTTGTTTTAATCTCCTTCTTGGATCCACCCCAGATTTTATTTAACTCATACATCCTAACAAGCTTAGTCTAAGTATATGATAAAGGATGGAGAATGTTGGCACCCAGAAGCAAAAGAGATTCTTAGCTAATTACGTGCTGTTTAATAATAATTAAAATAATTGGATTTGCTTGCTTAAAGTAACGGTAATTGTAAAATGAAAAAGTATAAATCTTAGAGTTAATACTACTACTATTGCGTGTAAATCTCATCAAATAACCTAAGAGTAGTGAACATTTCATTTTCTCATTTTACATGTTTAATGTGAAATTGACTTCTTGGCTAACCACTTCTTCACGAGCAAAAAAGTACCAGCTAGTTAGCGACATAGAAGTCCACATCTTGCGCAAATCCCTTTGACATCATGGCATGAATGCCTCTCGGAATTGGCTACTTGTTTTCAATGTTTTTGTATAGCAGTAGAATTGGGGTGTATTAAGAATATGTTAAGTTAGATTGAACCAAATCAAAATTCAGTTTGATTTTTTAATTAGCTAATTTTTTTAGCCTAAACCTAATCGATGATAATTCAATTAATGATCGAGTCAAATCTAATCAATTAACTTTCATAAAACATACAAAAATTTATACATTAATACATGATGAAATTATAAAATTTTAAATATTAGAAACAAAATTTTAAAAATATTTAATAATATATAATTTTAAATAAATCATATCAATATAAAATAAATATCAAATTATACAAATATATTAATGTAAATGTAAATTCTTATAATTTATTATTATTTTTAAAAAACAAATCTGAAAAAATAAAGGTTTTTCTAACTAGGACTGATTGGGTTTAAACGACAAGTTATTTATGGAAAAATTGTGTTTTCTAAACTTTCAAAGTGTAGGATCCATAAAAAAATTTATAAAATTATTGTTTTTTGGGAATTCATAAAAAAATTATTTGATTTCAAATTAAATTGGGTCAAGTCCAAAAGGTTCCCAAGGTCAAATTTCAAAACTTAATCCAATAAACTTCTTCCTTTTTCTTTTATTTGTTCAAATCCAATAACTTCAAAATGAGGCAAGTTACTAGGTGGAGTTAGATCAGGAATAGCTCTAATTAAAATGGTTGAAATCACCGACTATCACTTAAACAAGGTTTATGATTCGAATCTTAAAATTGTGAATTGAACAAATGAATTGAAAAGCCGCTCCTATAATGAATCTCTACAGTATCCAAATTCGGGCTAGTCAACTAGTGGTTTGGATAGCATGTGATTTCTCACACACAATAAGTGTAAAAAAAAGGGAGAAAGAAAGTTGAAATGGCCCTTCCTGAGTAAAGAACCGTCCAGGTATGCCCAATCTAGATTCAGGATCATCTATCTATTAGTGGGCCATAGGAATTGTCCTACATGACAATAAAGAAGACAGACAGTGCCAAAACGAGGTAACCATTCCAGACCAAAAATGGGTCAGTTCAAAAATAAATAAAAGAAAGAAAAAGAAGACAGCCCACTGTTAAATCTTCCTACTATAAAGCCTCATTTTTTGTTTCATCAATTATGCTTATTGTTTTGTCACCTAAAAGATAATACGAACTACATAATAACTTCTCTGAACTATTTTAAATATTTTCAGATAACAAACCACGAAACGTTCAAAAGAAAGGAGGAAAAATTTAACAGCAAAAGATTTCTATCCAATTCTAAGGGCGCAATGCCTGAACCTTGGGACCAATTTTATATAACATTCAACAATCAACATTGCACCCCTCTTTCCAGGTTCTGGGGTTATGTTATATGTTGCCTGCATATTTTGTCAACGAACTGAAAGGCACGGCCGAGACCAAGAAAGAAATTAAAATGTCTGTCTCTAATATTTGGTGAGAATGTAAATTATGTCCGTATGAAGTTTTGGGTTGCCATGCCTAATTCAGTTAATTCTTACTGGCTCCTCTCTCATTGCCCCTGCTTTCCTGAGCTAAAACTTTGTTTTGGTGAGTTATGTTCACTATTCTAATCCTATGCCTTGGTTTAAAAGGCTTAAGCATCTGAAACAAAACATTTAAGAATCTGTTCTTGCTTTTGGGTCCAAAAAAAAAAAAAAAATCAGTGATGCATAATATAAGTTGTTTAGAGTTATGTATGAGAATTAATGTGATGATTGAATTTTATTAATCTTTTAAAAAAATAAAATTAAAAACTAAAAATATCCATTATCACTCATCATAAATTCTCTATCTACTCTCTCCAAACTACAATATAAGTCTTTTAAAATTATCGACGGGTATTAAGATGATTGAATTTTATTAATTTTTAAAAAATAAAAATAAAAGATAAAAATATCATTTATTACTTATCATAAATTTTTTATTAAATAATTATACTCTCATCCATTCATTCTCACTCATCATAAATATCAGATAAAATGGGCAAATAATAATGCTTTCTTAAAATATAAAAATGACATATTTTGGAGTAGACCAAAAATCTAAAAATAACTTATATTTTAGACTCTGGATTAAATATAAATAATCATATTCACATCCATTCATTACCACTCATCATATATACAAAGGTAAAATGAACAAAATTAATTAATGCTTTCTTGAAATGTGAAAATAACTTTAAATTCAGACATAATCCAAAAATAACTTATATTATAAAGCAAAGAGAGTAACACATTGAATATATTGTGCTAAATCGGTGTGCACCATTTGAAATAAGTAGATGAAATTCTAAGATTATAAATGTATCAATTTATCTTAATTTTTTAAGATGACTATTAATAAGAAATAAGAAAAGTACGTGAACAATAGTTTATCTAACAAGTATCCTTATACTTTAAGACACTAATTAAAGTGTCAAAGAATTGAAAAAATAAAACTTTATATTTTCAAAGCATTTGATTTACAATAAAACTTCAAAACTTTTTTTTTTTTAATAACCTTAATCAACATCTTTAGATATCCATTAGCAAAATCTTAATTTAAAGAAGTTAGAGAGAGAATCAACAGGATTATTCTTAAGAAATTGGGATCATTAATTACCCGAGAAAATCATTAAACGCTTGTTGGTGTTACAGACAAGCAAACTAAATGCCCCCAGATCTAATTAGCAGCATCCAAGGACCCTGCGTCCTCCAAAATGGAAGTGGCATCCCGCAGCGAGCACCGTGTCCTTCACCTTTATTGGCCGTTCGTGTCAATTGAATGATGGTGATTTGTTTCCCCTACACGTGTGCCATGGTCCCCAACACAAACAACAGTCCAAGACATCTATGGCAATCTTGTATTTAGCATGCCCCCAGTCCATTTCAAGATGACAGACCTATGAATATGATCGTGATAAGTGATGGCTTACTTTTCAAACTCACTTTTAATTCAACGTAAATTTACACCGTGAATGTAGCTAATAATTTAATAGCTGTGTGACTTTTAACTCGCGATGCACATCATGAATACATCATCTGGCATCGCAAGACTTGTTCAAACCATTGACGCTGTAGAGCTCAAGCTCTATCATCTATGTTAGCTGTGAGAAGAAGAAAACCCATTGACATAGCCCAACCCAACAAAAGATCATATTTGTTACTCAATTTTCTTATGCAAGTCAGAGAATGTTCCCCAATCCATAGTTAAATGAGATATGCCGATTCCCCTTCTATACATAGTTAGATGAGATGCGTATCCCATAAAATACACAACCAATTCAATAAAATGAGTCTAACATGCTGTCTAATGCATCTTACCTACACAACTAACTGATATCCATATACCTGCAAGTACCAAAAATCAGAATAGAAATATTCTATTTTATAATGGTATTTCCTTATCTATTCTCCAATCATTTATTGTTATATAAAAAATTAAAATAAATTTATATACTATCCAATATATAATATATATTTTACTTACACCAATAAATGATAAAGGAATAGAAAATGAACCATTTAGCTATACAAGAGCCGATGTAATTTGAGTTCTACAATTTTATTTTTAATTTTTTATATTTTATAAAAAATATTAAAAATTCTTATAATTATCAATTTTAATTTTTACTTTTCATTTTTAATATTTTTTACAAAACCTGAAAATTAAAAAATTAAAATCAAATCAACTCTAAACCCCTTTTGGATTTGAATTTTCAATTTCAATTTTTAATTTTTTAAATTTTTATTTTTTGATTTTTATAAAAAAAACATACATCTTAAAAACTATAAATTTTAATTTTAATTTTTTTTTCACAAAACCTAAAAATTAAAAAACTAAAACCAAACATTCCTTGAAACCATATCTGATTTAAACTTCTAATTTTTATTTTTTAATTTTTTAAATTTCATAAAAAAATTTATAAATTTTAGAAACTATAAATTTTTATTTTTATTTTTAAATATTATTTTCATTAAATTCTAAAAATTAAAAAACTAAATATAAAAATTCAAACTAAATAAACCATAAGATTTCCATCCCAATATTCGAGCTTAATTTGTACGGAGTAAATGGCTACTAGCTAGACCCTCCGGCATACACACAACCCAAGCTAGCTACAATGTATTAAGTCTTGCCCCTTTATTACGTGCAGTCATTTCCCCAACAGAGGATAAAAGGGTAAATACATTGTTCAGCAAGTAACGCCCTACGTGGGGATCCAACTGTTACATCAGCTGTGGAACTCTCACAAGTCGACAAAACCCAAAGGAAAACGCCGAGCAAGTCATTATCTTTCGTGTCAGAAGGGACTTACACAAGGATGAGGACGAGGACCAAGTGCACAGTCCAAGTCACTTCTTATGTATTGTCAAAGGGTAATCTCAGCCGTTCATCTGCCCATAAGTAGGACTCGCGACATCTGGCACTTGTTTATGACACGCCCTTGTCCGCATCATGTTCTCATCTCAATCCACTTCCGCCCATCAAAATATCCATTTTTGTACATACAACTTTTAGAATTGCAGACTTGTTTTCTATTTACTTCTACTCCCCAAACACATGCAGTACCTTCACCCATTCCAGGCCACATATTTTAAAAATAATTATGAAAGATCGGTTTATCCATTATCAATAAGTAAAATTTCACTCCTTTGTATAAATAAATATGATATCCCATATATATAAAAACAAATAACCCATCTCTCATATTCTACGAGGATGATTCACAGACGACAAAATATTCTCATCTATGCATGAAGAGAGTAATGTTATGTAATCAAATTTAGTTCTCAATTATTATTTCATACAGGGTATGACTAATGCATAGCATATAATATATAATCCCTTTAACCATCCAAGATCAACATATTCCAGATTACTTAACCAAAATTCAGACAAAAATCCCATCACCCAAAAATCTCCCCTTTTGCAAGACCGCAGAGAAATTATGTATGAGAAGCTCAAGGACTTCGAGCAAGAAAATTGCAGATCAGCAGATCAACTTAACAGAAAGATCACATCCAACAGCTTAAGTAAATACCCATTACATTAATAGTTTGCATAACAGGAACCAGGGACTTTGGATCCTACATATTAGAGAGATTTGTACATCAAATGAGATCAGTAATTAAGTGGAGAGCTTGATAATCACAATAATAACAAGCACACAGTTAAACAGACCAGTAATAATAATAACAATAATCCATAATAATAATAATAATAAGCTAAACTATACAAAGGATAGTTTCCTCTCCCAAATCAATTGCATATGGCGGTCTTGATTGTCCAAGAAAAAGCTTCCCCTCAAAAAGATTTCTCCTCTCCACCCCCATACCGTAGACAATAAAAATATTTACACAGATTCACCAATTCACCTTCCTTGCTTATGCTTTCCCAAAATAGAATCTTCAACCGTTCCTCCCCCAGCTTCATCATCCCCTCACACTCCTATGCACACTGCGATTGGGAAAATCAGGGAGAAACAGTACCGAAAAAGGTAAAACCAAAATCATCACCCGAAAATGAACACAGCCCAGTCCAGCCCAAAAAGCCCACTCACTTCTTACTTGACAAGCTCAGAGACCCACCCAACATCCGGCACTCCACCCGATTGACCCGAACCCGAACCCAAGCCCGACCCATTGAGAGAATTCTCCTGCTCAGCTTCTCAAACATCTTCGCCCTAATGTCCCTCCCAGATTCAACCTCTCCATCACCGGCTCCTCCTCACAACTCTTCTCCACAGATCAAAATAACTAACTCCACCGCGACCCGGAGCCTGGGTTGGAGTACTCGGCAAGCTACAAAACCCGGGTCGGATCACGGGTCCACGTGGTGACCCGAAACCCGGAGACCCGACCGTCACGTTTCTGTTACTGTTGGGCATCGATTTCACTTTTCCAAGTTGCAGGTTCCGAAGAGAAGCCACCATCTCAGATGGAGCTCGATCCCACGGATCGCGTCATCGGAGACAACGGCGGCGACTCCGCCGGAGAACTACCGGCGGAGAAACCGATGCCGGAGAACTCACGAACGGCATGGAGACCTGCCTTAACGGAGATCCGTCGTACGAGTCCACGCTGCGCGGACTCTGCTGCGGCACCAGGCGGAGCTGCTCCGGGGTGTGCGCGAAGAAGCACACCCTTCGCCGGCAGCTCGTGCCGTCCTTGCACGGCTGCGTGCGGTAACGCGCAGGATGGAGCCAGCACTCGAACACGCCGTGCGCGTATTCGCACGCGTCGCCTTTCTTGCAGTTACCTTTGCGGAAATCAGGGCACGCCGTGCCGGAGTAGTGGAACTTCCTCGGGTCACGGCGGCGTGCCTTCTCACCGGGATGAGCGTACGGACACTCCGTCCAGTCGTGCGATCTCCCACGCGCGCAGCGCCGGACCTTGAACTCGAACATGCGGAACTGGTCGCAAGAGTAGGCGTCAACCGGCGCGTCGGTGTGGGAATCTGGTTCCGAGTCCCCGTCGCCGGCGACGGTGACGGCGTCATTCGACGGCAGGTAGCGCTGGAGCGCCGTGAGAGCTTCCTGGAGGTAGTAGGGAGAGT
>JAMLFY010000804.1:0-23309 GCA_030441495.1 Dalbergia oliveri
CAAAAGCCATATGAGCATATCACTGGCATGACTGAGTGAAGACTAATATCACCATTGGAATGATTCACAATGGTAGGTTGGTAGGAAGCACAACCAAATATTCATTACTCACAACCATGGATCATAACCAGGGGTAAAATTGGAAATAAAAACTACTAAAATGACAAAGTGCGCGCGCACAAAAGCGAGGCTAGATCAGGAAGAGGATGGCAGTGAGTTTGGCAATGGGTGCGATAGTTGGAGACGATGCTGGACACGCCGCCACGTGCGGTGGAAAGTGACAACGTGTGGATGCCTTGCGGATTGAAGAAAACGTGCGTGAGAACGTGTCGTTGATGTTCTATGCGCGGGTTTTGGGATATGTCGCGCAAGAGATGGCGGTCTTGATGGTGAGGTTTCCGGAAGTTAAACAGAAAAGCTCGTCGCGGCGAAGAAAGGGTATGGACGGTTGGCAACTGGAATGGATGACACGGAGGATAGAAGATCGAGACACTACCAAAGGGGTTTACATAACAAGGAAGAGACTGGTGGTGAGGTTGTTAGCTAGAACCAACAGGAAAAAGTCACCCAGTTAAAGGCAGTGGAAGGTGATTTTCTGGCTGTTGGAGGTGATGACACAACGAGAACAAGGGCCAGCAACCTAAAGGAGAACACAGTTCGCGGGAAAATGTGGACAATAGTGGTAGACGGCAGCAGAAAGGAATTGGAGGCTGCCAGAAGTGACACCACGACTGAAAAGGGGCCAAAAGACTGGAAAAAGAAAATACAAGTTCCTATTATTTTTTTTGGTAGGAACTTGGCAGCGAAAGAGCGCTACAGGTCACGGAAGATGGTACCGCTCTGTACCATGTTGAAATTGAGGGTTTTAGATAGTGCAGGAAGAAAAAAAAATAGAGATTTATGGTAATATGAAAATATGTTGATATTATGTGTTAACATGTAATACATTAAGGCAATCCTATTTACAAGCCAAAGATAAAATCTAAACATAATGATAAAATCAACTTAAATCAATATAAGATATGATATAAAATATTCTAAGATGTAATATGATATTACTAGATATTTCCTTATTTCTAACAACTTTTACGTTCTTCAGTTCTTCTCTTCATCTTACCCATATTAAAATCAACTAGTTGTATGCTTAAACTAATCCAGATATTTTGCAGTTTTACATATAATGAAGGCATGACGTTATAAACTTATAATGTTACATCTTATTATTAATGTAAAGTTAATCATTAGTTATGATTCTCTTTTCTCGGTGTTTCAAGAACAATTATTTGTGATTGATCATTCAATGTATTACTCCACTAATGTAATCAACTGGTTATTTTATTACTTCATATTCATTATCATTACACATTTATTAATGAAATTCCAATAATATTTTTTACTGTAGAAATATATATTGAATGTATCTTTTTATGTGTATAAAGGGTTTTAATATTCAATATACATCTTTTAACTTTGACCATCTCGTGTATGTATATAAAGGGTTTCAAATATTCAATATGCATTTTTACCCGAAGTTTAATTTTTATGTACAATCAAAATCTTTCATTTGCATTTTTTAAGTTCTAGGGGAGAGAGTCTATTATCATGACTGGTGTGGCAGTACATGATTAAATGACTGTAAAAAGATTTTACATTATTGGTACCTAAAAATCAATTCTTTTTTATCCTTTAGGCCATCACGGCCAATTGGTTGAAATTTTGCTCCTAGTTATGGCCAGGTAATGGAATTAAACTCTAATCAAGGATGTTGTAAGCTTACCAATACCATCCCCATTAGCATAGATGTAGACCCAATCATAAAAGCTCTGTCACTCCATTTAATCCATGCCCAAACACCAGAGCATGTTCCAGTTATCAGCCCACCAAAAATGGTTCCCATTAGCAGTATAGCACCTGAACAATCATGGGCCACAAGTGCTTCGACTCCAGTTGACTGCAATAACTCCCATGCATCTCTAGCAGAGTGGTTAAAGCTTTTACCATAAACAGCAATCTGCAAGAACATGCGCACAACAACCATGCTAGAGTAAGTTTTCCAATAACCAATGACAGGCTGGCAGCAAACTATATATTCACCAGAACTCAGCAAAAAAGTTGCCATAAATATTTCAATTTCAAAGACATTGTTAAGAACCCTACCCAGTTTTATTTTCAAATCTTGCCTCTTTACAATACCAAGTTGTTAAAAATGAAAATCAGCAATTGTAATGTAGAAGATGCAGATTTTATCAGTTGTGGAAATGATTACCGATATAGACACAGAAGTCTACCTGAACATATGCATACTTGTTAAAGAAACGGACAAGAGTCTCCACAATATGGAAAAGGAAATCAACACAACAAAGTAAACATTCATTGTTGCCTGTCTTTGATCGGATTCCTCTTATCTGAATGACATCAAAATTTCAATGAGAGAAAACTGCAAAATGAATAGCCATCCGTATATAGAGGAAATGATCTTCAAATGATTCACGAAAGCAAATGGTAGTTAATACCTCCCAGCGCAATGTCCTAATAGCAGCTGTGAATAATGAGCCATAACAAATGCTGCCAAAAGATGTTGTTAAAGCATATTGTAAAGATTTCATTAAGGAGTTAGCAGGAATTGATTCAGTCTCTCTGCAACCGTGGACACAAAGAAGAAACACCATCCCAGACACGATAACATGTAAAGTATTACAGAGTACAGCACCTGTCCAAAATAAGCTTACAGAGAGGACCTGCATGCATGATAGTGATATCTATTTAATCAGATAAGGAAAGCTTACATAATCAGCTGCAATAACTGGTCCCAACAAGAACAGATAGAATAAAGACCAAAACTTGCCAGCTCACCACAAGAAGCCACCAGCGTCCGCCATCTCCCATGCTTGAAGCCACAACACCAGCTACTCCAAATGACCACAACACCATCCATAAAAGCACAACAAGCATAAATGCATGTGCCACTCTCATAACCTCAGGAATATTCCATACCATCTTAACAGCCTTTTGCAGAACCAACATTGTAAATGGAAGTCTGAAAATGAAAAGAACAGGCTCCGCAAATTATCTTAAAGACACAATTAATTAAACAGAAAACAAAAAGAAGGGAATGAAGAAATTGTACTACACGTAAAATAGTAAAATGACAACACATAGCTTCCAAATCTTAGAAACTTACAATATAAAAGAAATTATGCATGGCGCAAAAAATCTTTAAAATGTAAACAACTGTTAATTACGAAAATCAAATCTGAAGAATAAAAGAAGAGCCACCACAGATTAGCTTAAAGACTCAATTAATTATACAGAAAGCAAAAAGAAGGGAATCTACAAATTCTAATACAATTATAAGTAAACAGACTGCTTCCAAATCTTAGAAACTTGCAATATTTATCAACCAATTCATGAAATTATTCATGGGGTGAAAAATCTTCAAAATGTAAACAACTTTTAATTTGCATTTTCATGGAAGGGAGGCATGGTACAGTTATTACAAACACCCAGCTGATTATTATTAAATTTTAAGATTTGAACCTCTCACAAGGCTAACCTATTTGGATGTCCGAAATTATCCTCCAAATAGATTCAAAGGTGATTAACCCCTCAATTTTTCACTTTACAAACCTCATCTTAGAGGAGACAAATCCAAGCTATATATAGAGTACAACATTTGTCCATTAGCAAACTTCAATAGCATAAAATGACCAAGGTCTCACCATAATTGCTTCGTGAAGTTTGACTCTCATAATTCAAGCATTAGAAAATGAATAGTGGGATTAAGCCTGTTTTGTAGACTTTAGAACACAACCAATTTGGATATTGTAGGAGTAAATATTTTCAAAACTTGTGATTTTTAAATTGAATAAGTACGAATGTGTGTCATCAGCACGTCATGTAAGATCTAAGACTAATACATGTCCGACCATAGATAGCACTCAAATGGTGTGTCCATGCTTCATAGGTAGCCAACCTTTGGGCTCAATCATACAAACTCTGGATGGCATTAGCAAAGAGACCTTTTCATTTCCCGAAAGAATGAGACGTTTTGAAGGTTTTGGAATTTAGCAAAATAGTTGGTTCAACTAATTGTCATAACAGGCACAGAACTGAATCAAATTTTCCCATAGAAATAGGTTTCCCACATGAATTTTGTCCATAGATTTGTCCAAATAATCCAAGGGTCCTTCATTTAGAAGCCAAAGTTCTGTAGAAGTGGACCACACAAGATAATTCCTTCCATTAAACTTTTCTGAAGTAATTGTAAGATTTCTGGAGGATTCATAGGAGAAAGGATCATGAACAGATGAAGTGATCACAACATAAACTAATCGGTCTCCTTGGAATTTAAATAAGACACTCCAGAAATGTTGGAATCCATTTTCGCATTCTGAATCAGAAAACAAAGCAAACAAAGAACTCTAGAAAAGCATAAGAATTAAATCATTGACAGTATGAATAGGTCCAGTTCTGATGAGAACCGAAGTTGGGAAGGCAGCACAGTGAACACCATGCACTAATAGTCAGAATCACACCATGATTAGAAATCAATTAGAAAGGGAATTCTACCAATGAGGGCTTAACCTCTTGAATGCTCCACATATCTACAGAAATAACATTCAAAATAAATTTGCTACTTCGATTCCATTTGGTGTTATGACTTCTGAGAATAGGCAATTCCATGTTCATAAAAAACTGTAATTTGTTATCAAATACGAAAAACCATAAGTAGTCAATCAATCACTATCAAATATAAATCTTCATCAGCTTCTAAAATGAACTTCCTCTCAAAAAGCGCAACCTTCAAGTGTGGATAATATAATACCTCAGGTCTACATGAGCCCTGACAAGTCTGGTGCAGTCTTAAGGTCCGAGACCCACCTGTGTTGCCAAGAAAGCCCGGATGCATGACAGTCAATAAATGCAGAACTTGCTCTTTCTGACACCGCTATAATGGTTAGGGACTGTTATAGCAGTGGAGGCCATAGAAGGTACCGCTACAGCAGTTGTGAACCGCTATAGTGGTCAAGCTAGTCAGGTTTGGAGACACGCTCTCTGGAGACCGCTTATAGGGGTACCCTTGATATCTAAACAAGTCCAAAATGACATAGTTTCATTTAGTGATATCCCAACCCTAAATAAACCCTCCCCATACACGTGTTTACCCCCAAATCCGAAAACCCTAAGTCTTCCTCCTTCTTCCACCCTCTCACCTCGTCCTCTCTCAATCCTACCTCCTCCAAGCTTCAAGGTGAGAGATTGTCTATGGTTTATCCTAGATTATTCTCTTTTCTTCCTTTTCTATGTTATTGGATGCGTTGTTCTTGATTGTTATCAAGTTTGGGCACTCTCCCAATATTCATAGAGTTGTCATAGAGTTGTTATAGATTATTCATGAGTTTTGTTGCTTCCATAGAAGACGTTGTGCCATCCCTCTCCACCGGAGTTCCATTGGTGTTGATACCACTAGTTCCTTCCCTCCAAGTGAGTGGGTTTAATCCTATGACCTTTATTTTGGTCATTAGAGTTTTCTTCTAGCACTATGGTATAAGAACATGATTTTAGAAATTGTTTCATAACAAGTATTAACTATTATGAAATTATGCCAAATTTTGAGATTCTGTTTACCAAACTACCATGAAAAATGCGTCAGAAAATTCATGGGACCATAATTTGTTATTTATATGAATTAACAAGTGATTATCATATGGTTATTAGTGACGCTATGCATGCTTAGTATTTTTATTAGAATTTTATATTCATGAAATAATGCTTTCCAAGAATTAAGATAGAGCCCAGATAGAGAATTTAGAGAAATTACTTAACTTTCATGATTTTAAGATTATATGCTAGCTATAGAGAAACAGATAGCAGTTAACGTATGAGGATCATTAGCCTTGGTATCAAGTTGTCTTCCAGAGGACAATCTCACTATTAGAGTATTCAAAGAATGGAACCTAGTTAGGTGTTAGGCCCCAAATATAAATACTAATGCTAATATTACCCCTGCAATGTTAACCCAAGTGATATCGTTTTACCTTATGCTAAGTTTTACACTAGAAAGAATAGGAAGGGTGAGAGTGACATAAGCAAGGCATGTGGCCAAGGTGGATGGAACGGACTTGTAACTAACTTTGCCTAGCTAGCAGGGTTAGTTTGAGGGGATGTGCATTACTGATTCTATGGGAAGTGGTGGAAGTATATAAGGTAGCGGAGCTACCAATGGGTATCTAGAATTGGAATTGGGACTTGGGAAGTAGTTGGGTCTCTCTAATACCTAGCAACCCATTATCTCTTTCATTTTGTGATTAATACAAAATACATAGATTACACAATATGTTTCCATTCTCTTTATCTATACTATGATCCTATCATTAGGTGTCCAACATGGGATCTTGTACCTGCCCTTTAGAGATCAGAGTATACTTACATGTACTACTATATATATATTATATTCAGAGATCACTGTTTCTTAATAGTTTACCGTTATTCATGATTTTACACAAATTGTTGGTTTTGGAATATTATGTATTTAAATACCAATATTGTTTTATAGATGATGCATCTTTATTATATTATTATGTATCTTTGTTGGTTGTCCCATGTGTGGGTTATGGGTGAGAATCTTCTATTCACATTTTAGATGAAACTCACTCCTCCCCCCCCCCCCTTATAGATACAGAAATTGTTTCGGATCCTTCTTAGTCTCCTCTCCAAGAACTTAAGTATTTCATCTTGGTGAGCTTCACCTTGGAGTGAAATATTTGGGTTTGTCATAGATGCTCCAGTGTTGTGCGTGGGCAAGTCCTAGACCATGAATGATATAGTTTTTTTTTCTTTAATCATGATTTAGATTTGTTATGTATTTAAAGTTGCATAGTTTTCATGGTTCTGGATAGCGAAACTCAGTATATTTCATATTATGATTACATTCAGACTTGGTTTACGAAGTGGATTTATACATGTTGATTTTGTTTTGAAAATACAAGTTTGTTTGGACTTGAAAATGGAATTTATGTTTAGATTATGTATATAGCATGACTCAGTGACCATGAGACTTACGTGAAGATGGATTCCTCACGTGTCCGGCATTCCCAAATCGGGTTGATAGATAAGGACAGACCAACACAACAAAATTCATGCAACTAGTAAGCAACAAAAAGCCACACCAAAATAATACCAAAAAACTAAGATATATGTAAGGCTAATTTAAGGCCTATACCTGTCTATAACAGATATCACATACAAGAACTGCAGACTTGCTCCAATAGCAAAAGCAACACCCCAAAAGAACTGCTGAGCCCAAAAACATAGAACACTGATCACAGCAAGATAAGTGGTAAGGATGTGCACAGACACCTTCATCATCTGGGTGGCACGTGAACCCAACAGTGACAACCAACACCATCCAAGAGCAGTCCCAACTGCGCCGGCAACTGCATAGAGTGGCCAGTAGTCCTCCGTCAACCCGGCCTGGTTCTCCATGAACCAGTACGTGTACTTATCAATGTCAAGCCTGTTCTTTTTCTTGAACCTGTTAAGGCCAAGAACCCCAAGAACAAAACCGAAACCAATCAGATGGATCACAAATATTCCTAACCAGAAAACATCGTGCCATCTCCTTGGTTGATCCATGATCATGACTTCACCAGTGCTGCCACTTCTCCTGCATCGCCCTGCATTCTATCAAAACATGAACAACAATGTTTTTCAGATACCAAAAACCAGTCCATTTCTTACTATTCAACAGAACCAGTGGAAGCAATGAAAAGTAAAAAATAAAAAAAATGAAGGAAAGAGAGAGAAGATTTTATGCAATGAGAGGGTAATTGGGGTATACACAGGTCACAATCAGTGAAAGTGAAGAAGCTTTTGCCACATAGAGAGTAACTAGGGTACCCCCATAAAATCGTGATTAATAAAATTGATGAAAAATTGTGACTTCCTTTTCCCTTTTTGGTTTTCCACAAATTGCGGTAGCCACGAACAACAAAATTAAATCAGTGAAAAATAATGGTTTAAATTGGGGAAAAAAATTTTGCCACAAATATAGAAACTGGGGGTACCCAGATAAACAAAATAACTAAAATGATGGGAAAAAAAAAGGTGATATTTTCCTCTATTAGAGAGTAACTGGACAGCCGCTAGCCAGATAGAACAAAATCAGGGAACTGCTGACTAAAATTGCCGTGAAAGGAAAGTTCTTGCCACAAGGAAAGTGATTGGGTAACTCAATTTGACAAAAATAAGTGAAAATGAACATTATAACAGGAGAAAGAAGGTTGGCAATATAGAGTAGAGAGTGTAGGGATACCTGATCTATGGTCGCAATGGAACGGCAGGAAGCAGAAGAGAAACCAGGAGTAACCATCATTGGGAAAGACGAAGAAACATTGTAGTTCGTTGTGGAGAGAGAAAGAGAGATATCAATTTGCTGAAAGGGCCATCATTATGGCCTGAGGGGAAAGCAAAGGCGTGGGGCTAAAGTTTCGAGAAACAAGGGTTAGTAAAGTGGTGGCATTTGGGGAACCAAAAACACCGAAGGAAAAAGAAGAAGTGAATTGCAAGCGTTATCAAAATGGAGGGTATACACTGAAACTCAACGGCTAACTGACACGGAAGGGAATGGGGAATGGAATTTGGAAGTTTCAGAGTATTTGCAGAGATTCTTGCCAGGTGGTGGGGCTTTAACTAGATGATTATTTAATATATTTGTCACAATGTATCCGACGACGTCATAATAATAGAATGACAGTAAAAAAATTTATTTCTAAAAAAATTAAATTTACATATGAAGTGGCAATCAATTTTGTTTATAGAAAAAATTAGAAAACCTTTTTGTTTGTAAAACTGTTCTTTTATAAAGAAGTTTGAGTAAAGAGCCTAATTATAATTAGAGAATGGTATAAATTTAATCTTATTGTATCCCAATATATCCGGATAAAAATAGTTACCCTGGAACTCATTATACAAGTTAATTATAATCTTAATAATATTTATTTTTCTCCAAAAATTATAGTTATGTATAAAAATAAAATAAAAGAAGAACAAGATTTAAAGAAAAATTAATTTTGACTTGATAGTTGTTAGTTATAGTGACGTATCTAATACAATGGTTAGTTAATATCAATTTCTTGGAAATGATTGTGTTTATTGATTTTAATTATTCAAAACAAAAATTAATTTTTTATGAAAGAATAAATCCACTATTGTATAGGACTAGGATAGCATGAGCTATACAATAAGTTCTTACAATTCTTTCAACCCTTGAGGATGGTTAGACCCTACATCATTGTTACAGACTGTTGCATGGATTACAATGATTGTTGTGCATGATGGCTTGGCAGGCTACGATAATGGTTTCATGTATGACGTTGAAGTTACCTTGACATTGGGACGGAAGTTGAACAATTTTCTAGCGAGGAGGACAAGGCCAAGGTGTGGCGAATTGTGATTGGGATAACTTAGGAGATAGTTAAGGGAGGGAGATGATGTCTGGCTGGCGGTGGTGATAAAGGTTGATAGGTTTGAGGCAGGTGGCAATGGATGTCAACTGAGAGCTTGATGACGAGGTGATGCTGTTATCTAATGGGTAATGTGTTTGTGGATTGAAGGTGGCGGGATAAGTGAAGTGGTGGATGAATGGGGTAGTGGTCTAGGTTGTCATGGTGGTTCTAGTTTGGTTGATGATGATGGCGTTCAAATGCTTTATGGATTAAGCTTGATTAATTGTTAGACCTGGGTATATGGGCCGCAATCATGGATTTAACCCGTTTAACTGCAATCTACACGAAAATGATTAGAAAATTTTTAGTCTGCTAACTCATGGACTTTTTTGGTCCATACCGCTAACCCGCGAGCTAAAGCGTGTTTTAAGGATATCCTACTAGACCAAATAAATTAGGGAATGCTTCTATTTTGTGGTATTTATTTATGTTCTTGATGGATGGACTTTGGTGAGTTAGTTTGTTTTACCATTTTTTGTATTTGTATTTGGTATTTGATTTGCTTATGTTTGGCATTTGATAGTTGGTAGTTGTTAATTTATATTCTTTTGTAGTTTCACTATTTTTTATGATTGGAGGAGTTATGCATATTTGATTTATAATATTTTGGATACTGGAATGAAAAGTGTGTATATATATTCTGAGATAAAATATACCTATAAATATAATATAGTATAAGATATATAAAAAAAAGCTAAAAAAAATATGAAAGAAAAAAAAGGACTGGCCCATGGGTTGGTCTGGAGGCTAGTCTGGGCAAAAAATGTGAACAGAATAAAAGGGTTACGACTGGTCGTAGACTTGCGGCTTATGCCGGGTGGACAGACGGCTAAAATAAAATCCATTTATGAAACGGACCGGCTGTTTTATGTGGTCTATCGCTTATCGGGCTTCCATATATGCACCTCTACTGATTATGATGGTGGATGAGTTCTATGGTTATGGTTGTGATGGTTAGAGGGTGACCAAGAAAGTGTCAAATGCCACTGCGTGTGAATGAGTTTGCAAGAAGGGTATGCTTGAGGGCTTGAAGGGTGAAAGGGTGAGGATGTGCCGCTTCGTAATGAGAAAAGTGTCCCTCTTTTCTATCTCTTATTGGCTGCCTATTTATAAAACTCTTGTGTAACTGATGGAGAATGATTTGAAACAAATTGATTGAGATTTGACAATTGAAATTAAAAAAAAAAAGATTTGATTGAGATTTGGTTGAGATTTTGATTAAAAAAGATAATTTTGGGATTTTGACTGACACTAATAAAAAAAAGCTGATTGAACTAATTATTTTAAAAATTTGATGCTAATAAAAAACAAAATCAAATTTTAGGGAAAAAAAGATTTTTTCTATTTTTTTCCTTTATTTTCCATATATACAAAAAATACCTGAACAAAATATGGTGTTCACTATATATATATATATATATATTCATTACCATGTGAAGATGGATTCGATGAAAGAGATATTTCAACTAAAGCAAGATCCATGCAGATAAATCAAGAATATTTAAATCATATCTAAAAAGAGATTTAAGAATATCTCGATAAAGGATTAATAAGGTCAAGCAAGTCTCCTGAGTTGCATTTGCTTTTATGTTATTAATGCTTCTGAGCAAGAAAGATGCACTCCAAGGTTAGTTATCAATTATAAACCATTAAACAAAGTTTTAAAATGAATTCGCATTTACCTAGATTAAAAAGACCTAATCTGGAGAATAAATAAGGCTGCAATATTTTCAAAATTCGATATAAAGTCTGTATAATATCATATACATATTCAAGAATTAGATAGGTATAAAACTACTTTTATAGTACTCTTTCGGCATTATGAATGGAACATAATACCACAAGGATTAAAAAAATGCTCCAAGTGAATTTCAAAATATTATAAATAATATATTCAATCAATACTCAAAATTCACTCTAGTATATTTAGATGATGTAGTAGTATTTCAAAATCAATAAACTAACATTTTGAACATCTAGAAAAATTTTATAACATCATAAAAGAAAATGGGTTAGTAGTTTCAGTTAGAAAAATGAAATTATTTCAACCTAAAGTCCGTTTTTTGGGATTTGAGATATATCAAGGCAGTATAACTCCAATATGTTGATCAATTGAATTTGCTATAAATTTACAAATGATATAAAATAAAAAAATCAATTACAAAAATTTTTAAGATGCATAAATTATGTATCAAACTTCATCCTAAATCCTAGAATGATATGTAGGCTTTTATACAAAAGACTATGGAGAAATTGTCCCCTTGGAATAAAGAAATGACCAATAGTGTTAAACAATTAAAGGGAATAATTAAAAGACTTCCCTGACTAGGAATAGCTGACCTAGACGCCTTTATGATAGTAGATCCAATGCATCCAATCTTGGAAATGGAGGAGTATTAAGACAAATAAGAATATGATCCACTAAAGACTAAATAGTTAGATAGCATTTAGGAATTTGGACTAGTCCTCAAGAGAAATTCAGTCTGAAAAAGAAGTACTTTCAATAGTTTTATATATTATGAAATTTCAGGATGATTTATTTTCAAAAAGGTTTTATTATGAACGGATTGCAAATAGAGAACCTATTTTAGAAAAAGATGTTAAAAATTTGGTTTCTAAACATATTTTTGCAAGATGGTAGTCTTTACTTTCTTGTTTTGATTTTGAGATTCAACACATTGATGGAAACACAATGTACTTCCAGATTTTCTTACAAGAGAGTTTTTACAAGATAAACCCATCAGTAAAATAAAAAGATGAGTAAAGATCAATACATGCTCTCAACAAGTTCTCAATCAATAAGTGGTTCAAAAAGCGATTGGTTCAATATAGATTGCCCGATCATGATCTCATGATTCAATATTCCCCTCTAAATTCAATAAGGCCATCTACTCCCTTATCCAATCAGAATAGGTTTAGACCCTTGACTTATCAACAAGTCAAGCCTTACCATTGTCAAGTTAAAAAACAAAACCAGTTTCACTAATGCCAAACCAGTTTCACTAATGCCCTATACCCCCACTATCATAGTCACTAAGCAAACACCTACAACCCACAAAATACTCCATATATAGAAAATCCTAAGGTAATAATTGTTTGCCTTATAGAAAATGATTGGCTTTCAAAGTCTCCTAGACAAACAGCTCAAAAAATATTTCCTCAAAACTTTGTATTTCTCACAACACATCCCCTCAAAATAAGAATTTTTTATGAGTTTATTTTGGTAGATATTGATTCAATAGAGCTTACTCACAAGACCAATGATAAAAATAAGATATCTTTCTCCCAGATAAAAATTCACAAAATACTATGTCCATCAGACTTGGCCAGGATTCAATACATGAATGATAGGGGCATTTATGCCACTTATTTAACTTCTATACCTTGACTTTTTGCATGAGTTTTTGATGTGTTATAGAGGAAATGATAGTGATTCTTAACTTACGCCTCATTACACAATTTTTAGGAATCAATGACTATTGCACCATTTTTGGGAATAATTAGAAAAGTAATCCTTGTTGTAATTAACTCGTCTCTTCTAATTTGTTGTAATTAACTCGTCTCTTCTAATATGGTTTTTCTTTCCTTTATATAGGAGCATTAGATTGTGTGCAACAAGTCAAAGGAAAGATTGGGAACTCTTTAGAGGAGTTGAGATTGAAAAGAAGAAAAGATGCAGGAGCTAACCATTCGAATGAGCACTGAGCGCTTGGAGAGAGAGAGAGACTAGAAGAACCTTGTAGCACCCATTCTGAGCGCTACCTCACTGTCGATTACTTTGTTTTAGCTTGCTGATCCGTTCTGGGCCTAATTTGGGCGCTTTTCTTTAGAGGAACAGTTAACACGAGGAGGGAGGTAGACCTAGGCAGGAACCTAGTTTTAGTTTTTAGAATTGGGGAATTTTTTTTGTTTTCTCTCACTAGAATCTCTCCTCTCTCTCTAGATTTTAGGAGGCTTTGTTCCTGTTGTTTGGAATTTCTGACTGAATTTACAGCTTTTATTCAAACATTGATTGTGAAACTCCCCTATGGAGGAGTAATTCCCTTATCGGCATGGGTGATCTGAAGATTGAAATTGTTCACGAGATTCTTGTGCCTTTATTGCAAATTGTGGTTGGTTTTCCTTTCCCTTTGTCAATTCTTTCAAATATTGATTGTGTGGATTATTGCGATTGTATTTTTGTTAGAGTTGTCCTTTTTATGTGATGTGTATCCATTGGGTAAGGGTTTGGAATTAATTTCGTTGGGAATAAGGTTACTATAATTGGTAGTCAGATTGGCATAGGTTCATAGAATCATATTGGTGAATTACTAGTTCATATGTTAGCCAAATCCTTAGTGAAAGTGTGATTGTATATCCGTTAAGTAGAATTATGCCATTGTTGTGTGTTAAAATTTTAATGGAAGCAACCACCACCACAATTTTATCTTTCGAATCAATGATTGAACAATTTTAATTTGAAGGAACCTTTGTGCAGGTAATTTTTCCTATTAGAATTCTTCTTAATTTAATATGCTTTCAACACTTTCAAAACCCCCCAATTTTCCAGAATCAATTACAACACTTCCACATAAGACGACCTAGATCACACCCTAACTACATTTTTTGTGTAATTTGGTAATTAAAACACTTTTTAATTTGTTGCAGGTAGCGACACTCGCATCAATTAGCCAAAGCCCTTTACAAAACCATTTCAACCCAATAGTTTTACTTACTTTGATTATATCGATACCTGGTACAATATACTATACCTAATGCCCTTTTCGCATTCGTAGTTTATATAGTTCAAAAAAGGAATTTCCTTAAGTTTCTAAAGTAGTTCATTAATTTGTTCCAATATTTTGGGCCTCATCTAGAAATATGCCTTAATACCTTAGTGATAAGTGCTATTTGCATCTACATTTTTCATCTATAGCACTAGGGATTTGCATGGGTTTTATGTGATACACATCATCATTTGACTATGAATTGCTACGTTAATTTGCATTTCATACAAGTTTGCTTTTAAATCGTACATAATTATGGAGGATTTGAGAATTGTTGTCCTTGTGCTTTCAATTTCACAATTTGAGCTAAGCTTGTGTAGAAAAGGGGGCCTAGAAGCATGGGAGAAGTAAAGAAGTCATCCTCTAAAATAGGCATCTCTAAGGGCAAGCTCTCACCTTGCCTGGCAGACTTCAAGTTCTAGAGACCTTCATGAAAAAGAAGACTATAGGTTGAAGGTAGCATGAGAAGGGGATTGAATCGTGCTTTACACTTCTTTTTATTTTCTGAAATACTAAACAAAGTCTATCAAATTTCTCACTTGAAGGTAGCAGAAATCTTTATTAGTAAGGTTTAGAAAGTTAATTTATGAACTAAGTGAAATATTCAAAAAAATTTATAGTCATTTTCAACAAATATATAACACAGATAAACACAAATGCTGAATGATAAAGAGATAAGGAGAGATAGAGAGATATTACTTAGAGATTTTTATACTAGTTCGGCCAATGCTACCAATATCTAGTTCTCAACAACCTATTGAGTTCCACTAACAACGCTTTTCTTAACCTAGAGAAAGTGAGATAGTCTTTGGATAGCATTCTCAAGCTATATCTAGTGAGCAATAGTTCCAATTTATTCTCACTCCAATTAGTCTTTTTACTAGCCTCTTCAAGCTAACCTCACAATGATCACTACCACATTAGGGTATAATGATTTTGGTTTGGTTGGTACACTCTAATGAAAAATACACTCAAGTTTTCTGGAATAAAACTATGTATGAAGTTAAAACTTGAATGACTTCTTTTATCTAATGAAAGCTAGAAAGAAGAATTTTATAGAAACTGATTATAAGATGTAATGAACTTTTCAGAATTAAGTATTGAAGGGCTTTAGAGGTCTTTGCAAATGTTTAACATCAAAAAGTATTTCTCATGTATGAAAGCCTCTTCATTTTATACTTGATTACAAATGTAGCTGTTTCCTCTTAATTTCATTTCCTTTTGACACGTGTTGATTTCGTGTCCTAGGAACTGGACTCTAGAAAAGTAGCTGAGTTGTGTTAGCTCTATCTTTTGCAGGTTTAGTATCGTTGTCAAATGTGGTTTCTGGATGAACCTTTAGAAATAATTTTACTTTCTAAACGTGGTTTCTAAACTTCTTCTTCTAAAAGGTTAGGATGTTGACCAAGTACAAAAGTAACATGTCACTGTCAATACTTTTTTGAGAGTTGGCTTTAATTTGAAGTTTGAACTTTAACTCTTTTTCTATAAAGTGAACACGGTTTCTGAATATGCGTGCTTTATGATGTGCTTCCTTATTTTCTAATCTTCTTGTTGATCTTCTTTGCTTCAGTCTAGCTTGATAGGGATCTTCCCATCATGATTGAAGAATATGATCACAACTTGCTTAAAAACAATTGACTTCTTCATTTATGCAACGCTTTCTAAATATGTGACCCACTTTCTAAAGATCTAAGATTGGTTTCTAAATATTGGAATTCCTTTCTTGTGTATCTAACATACTTAAGTTTGCTTTTAGAACTATTTTTCACATAATTAAAATTCAAAATCTCTTTGACTGAGATTATGATCATATTAAAACATGACATTGTGAAAAATATCTCGTTGATTGAACTTATATATTATAAGAATGATTCTGTTAAATGCTATAGAAACTCAAGTACAACATTAGTCCATTTTTCAAAACATTTTAACAAAATTTGCTTTGCTATCACTCAAAACAAAACACAAGCTATAAAGCTTTCTGAAGGGTTCTAGAGCTAATAATCTCCTCTTTTTTATGATGACAAACCATATTTTGAGAAAATCTTTTGGAGAGTACTTTGAAAGAATTTTCAAGGTTGAAACCTTGTATCAGAGAATTAAATGTTCTTTCAAAACATGTTAAATATGATAACATATTCGTTTAGAAAGTAGCTAACTTAAGGTTTCTCGTTGATTTTATCAAGATACATAGTAACCTTAAATAGCAGGTATCAAAGCTATTCTTGAAAATAATTTTCTAAGTTGTGTCAGTATTATAGCTATCTAAACTAAAATAGCTTAAGTATCAGAGTTATATTACTTTCTGAATTGACTCAAATAAGGTATCAGAGTTAAAAGGATAAAAATTATGATCTGATCTTGCATCAGAACTCATGACTCAGGACAATTTCTTCCAAGTTTTTAGAACTATCATCTTTCTTAGAGAATCAATATCGGTTTTTATGCATGTAAGCACCAATCTAAAAATGTAAAACTGATAATATAGTTTCTGAAATATGTGTGTTAGAGCATAAATATGTGTATCAGAGCATATTTGTCAAACCTTATGTGTGAGAGTTATGATTAAACCATAGATCATCATTAATGTAAAGCCACAGAGCATAAAATCCGAATGTATTAGAGCATAAGAGAAGTATTGGAGTATGATATAATCATATGATTGTTAGAGCATCAATAATGTAAAACCACATAGCATAAATTCAGAATGTATTAGAGCATCAGAATATGTCAGAGCATAAGTATTAAAAAAAATTAGGGCATAAGTGATAATAACCATAATTGTTCAAAGACATAAGATATAAATATTAGAAATTGTTCTAAGAACAGCAAAGAAAACAAAAGAAATACGAACGAAAAGCAAAAAAAAAAAATCAAAATATGATGATGTGCATGTGGACACTAAAGCTTTCTGAAGCTCCCTCTAGCTTGACCCATGATACACTTGAACAAAAGATTTTTTCTCTTCCTTTCTCCCTTTTTTGTCATCAACAAAAGGGTGTGCATATGGTCACACCATCACTGGCCTCCTTTTCCTCTTTTTAGCTCATGAAGAATTTACAAGAGCAAATCTTCATGTGTCTTAAGTGTTTGCTCCAGAACCCTTCAAAAAGTGTTATTGCTAAATGTTTTGAGTGATATGAAGTTAATTTTGTTAAAACATTTTGTAGAATGACCAATCTTTTACTTGAGTTTCTTGAGCACTTAGTAAGACCATTCGTTGACATAGAAGTTCCTTTAACAAGTTTTATTTTCACGTCATCATGTTTTAATATGTTTAATCTCATTTAAAGAGATTCAAAACTTAAATGAAGTGAAAAATAATCCTTGAAATGGACATTGGTATGATTTACACATGAAGAAGGGATTTCCAATATAAGAAACCAAGTACAAATCTTCAAAAAGTGGCTTTCATCTTCAAAATGTGACACGTAATGAAGAAATCTATCCTTCTCTAAAGAAAGTCATGGTTACTATCTTCAATCATGATGATATAATCACCAACAAGCTCTGATTGAAGAAATGAAGATCAATGAGAAGACTAGAAATTGAATAAGTGCTTCAGAAAGCACGTTTACTCATAAATGGTGTACACTTTACATAATGGGAGGAAAAAAAATTCAAATTTCAAATTTAAAGTCAAACCTAAAAGGGATGACAGTGACATCTCACTTTTTCACTTGGTCAACCATCCCTTCTAAAAGAAGATGTCTAGAAACCTCATCCAGAAAGTAAAAAGTAGTTTATGAATATGGACTCAGAAACCTCATTTGACGATAGTCTTTACAACTACAAAAGTAGCTCTACACAGCTAAGCTAGTCTTCTAGACTGCATTTCCAAGATATAAAAAGAAGATCAACACGTGTCATAAGGAAAACAGATCAAGGGGCAACGGTTTGAAATTGAAGATCAAGTATAAAAAGGAGGTCAAGTGCTTATATCTTAAGACTTTTGGCTGATATGTTTGAAAATCTATTAAGAACATAAGAATCTTCCTTCTTCTTTTGTAAAGTCATTACTACTTGTAATAAGTTTCTGCTTCTGTGAAAATCTTCTTTCTAAGTTCTTATTAGATAACATTTTTTTCTTAGGAAGAATTGTTAGAAGAAATCATTCAAGTTTTCAGGTTATATACCGTTTTATTCTAAGAAAACTTGAGTGTTTGGTTGTTTGAGTGAACCAACCTTCCAAAATCTTTGTATCTTGATCTAGTAGTAATCATTATAAGGTTAGCTTAGAGAGGCTAGTCAAAGACTAGTTGGGAGTGATAGTAGAGTGAGCTACTGGTCATGTGAGATAGCTTGAGAAGGCTATTGAAAGACTATCTAACTTTCTTAGGGTTGAGAAATGGTTGATTTAATGGAACTCAACATGTTATTGACAACTAGATGTAGACAGGTTGGCTAAACTAGTATAAGAACTCTCTGTGCAGTATCTCTTTACTCCCTTTATCTTTTTTACATTCTACTTTGCAATTTACTATAACTTATTTATGAAAAACTATTCTTAACTAGTTCTTTTTTTCAACTTAGTTTAGAAAGTTGCTTTTTTTTTATCATTACTAACAAAGCTTTCTACTACACTTCAAGTATACACTTGATAGTCTTTATTTAAAGTTTTTAGAAATAGAGAAAAGAAAGTGAAATCATGATTCAACCCTTCATTCTTGTGCACTTTTCAACCTACAATTAGCATAAGAGCTCAAGCCTCTAAGGGTTGAACATTCTAACAAGTGTAGAGGTTAAAAGATCTTGAGAATAAATGACACATAATATTTACATTGTAGAAGGACACTCCATAAATAGACCACTATTCTTTGATGATGAAGACTATGCATACTGGAAAGACAAAGTGGAGCTATTCATTAAATACACAAGTCTTGAGCTGAACTCCAAGGCTAAATGCATACTCTAAGGCTAAATACATACTCAGTTGTGTACTAAGCAAGGCTAAATATGATAAAACGATTGCTTGTGACATAGCAAAAGAGATATGGGATAAACTCTACATGCTGGATAAAAGGATAGATTAGATCAAGGAGACCAAGATCAGCATGTTGGTCTATCAATATGAGATATTCAAGGTGATTGAACAAGAAAGTAGTGATGACATGACCACCAAGTTTATGCACATTGTAAACCAGCTCAAATGTTTGGGTAAAAGATATTCAAACTGTGAGATGGTGAGGAAAATATTGAGAAGCTTACCTACAAAATAGCTTCCCAAGGTCACAGCCATCAATGAGGCTAAGGACCTTCAAACTCTTAGCCTGATGCTCTCATTGGGTTTCTTAAAACCCATGAAGTTGTACTATCTGAGGTTCATGGTGAAACCATGAAAAATAGCAAGTCTGGCCTTGAAGTCCTCTCACAAAAGCAGATCAAGGGCAAAGCAATGAAAGTTGCTTAGACCTTAGAGGCTAAATTTGAAGAACCAGAGCCTAGAAGAGCAAAACCAAGAAAAGATAGAACATCAGCTTCAAGAAAGGACAACAAGTTCAAAAGGAAGTTGGAAGCATGAACCTTACAATTGCGATGAGAAATGACACTAAGGTAACACTTCCAAGTTTAAGGGTCCATAGAAAAAGTTCCTTACAAAGAAAGGGAATGTTGGCCACCTGAGTAACCTAGAAGAAGAGAAGAAGATTAGAAAGCTAGGACGATCTTGAAGATGTGATCAATGTAACACCCTAAAAAGTATTTAAAAATTAATTTGAGCTTTATTAGTTATAATTTAAAAAATCTGAAGTTTAGCAATGATGAGAATTGCCCAACGAACATGTTAAAAAAAAAAGAATTTCCGGGCCAGGGTGAATAGTGACCTTGCAGGTCCTCATGGACCCATCTGAACAACTAAAACCCAATTCAAGACCAAAAAATGTCTGGACTAAGAAAAGAGAGGATTAAGGTTAGAAATGATAAGGAATGAGAAGTTATACCTAGAATTAATTTTTAATGTTTAATTATTCAGGTATGGTATTTTACCCGTTCTAAAATATCGATGTGTAGCTTCTTACACCGAATTAAACTTGCATGCAAGTTTTATACCTAACTAGACAAGTGTGTAGTTAGAGTGCAGCCACACCATTGTCTTTAGCCAAGAATCAATAATAGCCACACAAAATTATAATTTTTATTTCAAGTAAATTATTTTTGTGGTGGAAAACTTATAAGACATCTTATAAGTAAAATGAAGAACACAAATCCTCATTTTCTTCCTCCCAAGTTTGGCTAAGCCCCCCCAAGAACAGCCTCCTCACTTTGTTCTTCACCAAAGTATCATAAATCAACTAGAAATTCATACTACAACATCAAAAAGTTCATAACTAAAGCCCAAACTACAACCTACCTCTTGTAATCCCTAACTCAACTCTCTATAGAGAATCCTCACCTCGCTTCATCATCACTTTTATCTATTGTTCTTACTGATTTAGAGGAGGTTTTGATTGGCTTGGATCAAAAATTGGGTGAAGAGGCACAAGCAAAGGCCAAGCACAAAATCAAAAGCTTTCAAGAGCCAAGTAGGGTTTGTTGTCTTATTTAGTGCAATTTTGTTCCTTGCAGATTTTGATGGTTTAAAATTGATATTTTCTAGTTCTAGTGTGTGATTATACATATATATAGATGTATTTGCTTTGGTGGAGTGGTTTGTTATTGTGAAAAATTCATTTTTGTGAAAAGAGATTTTGAGTTATGCTATTTGATTTTCAGTTTTTACATAAGTAGCCATTGAACTCGAATTTTCTTGTACTATTTTGGGTATTTTCATGAACTAGAAAAAATATATGTTGAAGATAATATCCTAGGCTAGCTCCAAAATTTTTCTTGGGCTCTGATTTTGACTCCTAATGCTTTAAAAAAATCAAGAACCAAAAGTGTATCTATGCTGCTTGGATTATTGGAACTGAAGCTGTGAATTTTTCTAATTTTTTTACTATGGCAAATGATTGAATTTTCCTTTGAAAGTTTTACAAGGTGTTGATGACATCTTGAAATGTAACTATAATTTTTATTTTGAATTGATTCAATTATTTGCTAGGGTTAAAAATTATGAATTTCGGGTTCTAAGTTGAGGTTAAGTGGTTTCTGAGCACCAAACTTCTCTAATTTTATTAACATAGTTAGAGAACTCTTTTTTCTCTGAAATTTTCATGAAACCTTGTGGACACATTGAAGTGTCTTGGATAATTTTTATAGTATCTGAATTGGGTGTTTGGTGAGCAAATAAATTCATGCTACAATGGTGTGAAATCTGTCCAATTGTTGGAAATAAACCCAAGACTTTAATTGATAATGTAATGGCATTTTGGTTCTAGTATGACATGAATACTTGATGTTAACTATTTGGCCATATGACTTGTGACATATAAATGCATGCTAGTGGGAATAAAGAGTGGTTTATGAGGTATGATTGAAATTTCATTGTGAATAAATACCTATATGTGCTTTATGCATGTATTTGGAAAAAAAAGAGAATGTATAAACTTCACTCATGTGTTTGATATATGGACAAAACAGAAATAAGATTTAGGTTGAATGAGGGGAAGGCAAAAAAAGGAACTTCCCTAGAGATATTATAAGGGAAGGTAAAGAGGAACTTCCCCAAAGATATTTTGAGTCGGTAGACGTATCGCTAGGAATAGATCTGTAAATGAAGTATGATGATCACATATAGGAATGAGCTCAGTCCTTGAAACAGTCTATTTCCTTTGTGTGTGATTCACTATAAATACCATTTAGTATAAACTATCTATTATGGAGTTGTTCATGGAGATACCTGTTGTGTATAAACTAAGTCTTTCCTATGCCAATGAAAGAGAAAAATGCATTGATTTGATTTCTATGGCCATAAGTGAAACCATGTCACTTTGAGATAATTTCACTGTATGTATTATATGCATACTGATCTTATTCTGAATTGTCTGCCAGGATGATTTACTATTTGTTGAAAAATTTTGATATATGTGCACAAAGTGATTGATTGTTAAAAGCTACCCACTTCAAAGGAATGATTTTAGAACTTTAAAATGAATCTTTAATATGTATTGCATGATCACATTTTCTTAATAAACCGAAGTGGCTTGGGCGATGATGATGACATTATAAGTGTGTAACTGGAGTTGCCTTACCGAGAATTATATAATTCTCACCTTTATGTGTTTTTGTGTTTCTGTGTCGCCTCCAAGTTGATTAAGAGAACAATGAGGCTGCTGATTGTAGTAGCTTAGTAGTTAATATTTTTATTTTACTATACTTAGTTAGAGTTATATGTATGTAAATGTAATAGGGGATATATATGTATTAAAGCTCATGAAGAACTTTCTTTTGTATTTGAACTTGTAATCAATAAATGTTTTGTTTCTTTGCTATATATATTTAATAGAATCACGAATTAGTTACTACCCGTTCAATTGATCTTGCTATAGATAATTAAGAAAGGTCCGCTAATTTATGAGTAACAACTCTTAAGTATAATATCATGACTTAAGGATGATGTTGTAATTAGGAGGATGTTACAGTCAACTTGTGCTTCATGGCTAGCTACACCTCATAAGGAGAACCATAGGTAAAAGCGTCTTTAGAATCTAATCTATCTTATGATAAACTATTGGCCCTTTATGATGAATTACTTGAAAATTCTCAAACCCTATCTTTTCACTATCTTAACCTCAAAATGAATCTTCAGAAAACTATTTTAGAACTTGTAAAGGTCAAAACAGATGTTGAAAATCTAAGGCTTAAGATGGACGAAATAAAAGGAGAAAAGAAGTTTTTAAATATAAAACTCAAAACCTTAGAAATTGAAGTTACTGACAAAGATCAGAAAGCTTAGAAGGTAATTTTTGAACTTGAGAAAACTTTAAAGCTTCTCAAATCTAACTTGGAAAATATGGTTAATAGCTCCAAGAATCTTGAGCTTGATACTTGGTGGTCAAAGGTCGTACTTTCAGAAAATAAGATTGGATATGAGAGTGATATGGATGAGAAAGGTAAAGCAATCTCATCAAAGAAAATAAAGAATAAGATATCATGT